>LTAE01000791.1:0-70681 GCA_001647135.1 Pontederia paniculata
CTTCACATGTATTCTTCCTTCAACATCTGTCGACCCTCTATGTTCTTAGAATGGCCACTGCACACATATGTTTCTTCTGATATGTCTTTCCTGTGCATAGGTCGTCCAGTCTTTTAGCTTTGGTCGATCTAACATCTCCTGAACTTGAATCAACCTGTTAAAGAATTCAGCTCAACAAGTTCATCAGTACAGTCTAAGTTCACTTACAAATTTGTGATCATCAAAATACACTCGAGATCCTAGACTCAACAAATCTAAGATGGACAGAAACACTAGTGTTAAGAATCCAAGGAATCTCAGAGGATAAAGAACTTAGATGATTATGAAAAAAATGCTATTCCTTTTTTATCAAGACCAATCATGGTGAGAAAGCATTGAATTTGCATTTTTGAAAGATTGAACACGACTCTCCCAATGGTGTGGGTAGATGATGAGGATGTTGTGTTGACAACATAGCAACAAATCCTTCTCTGATTGAATAATCAATCATTGATTTTTCTTCTTGTTTACGAAGATAAATTTAATATTTTAAGAGGCAATTTTTGGTTATATTGACTTGTGAGAATATTTCCTTAGGTAATTCCACAATATTTTAGTATCTTCTGCATAATCTACACTAGTATGCAGATCTTTTTATGAATTGAAAATCCATGCAATCAACATCAAATTGCATATCTTCCATATATCAGACTTAGGATCACCTTTCTTTGGATGTGATACATTTTTGTCTATAAAATCTAATTTATTTTCGGCCAGCAGTGCATTATGCATTAATCTGGACCAAGTTATATAATTATTCTCATTCAAATGGAATGAAATCAAGTTATTTTATGAATTATGAAAAGAATTCATAGCATAATAAGAAATGACTTGACAAGATAATCCATTAATGTAGATACTCTTGTCACGGTATGCCAAAGAGAAAATAAATTCTGATTCAGAAAATAGGATCTCTTTGGTACCATGTGAAAAACTAAAAATTCACAAAAGAGAAATCAGAGAAGAAATTGTAATAAAATGTAACATATGGATATGATCAAAATTTGACGTCTTATTTTTTCTCATTGATTTTGGTGTTTATATAGATAAATCAAAAAATAATTGTACAAAAAATAAAATTTAATATTTATTACAAAGATGTGCATGGTGGATATTTTGATGATCTTTTATAGCAGATTCAGAACTAGAAAATGCATGGTGATCTCTTGAAACAAATTTAGTACTAGAAAATTTAAAACTTGATAAAATAAATTATAATATAAGTTAATTTTAGTATTAGTATAACTACAATTCTATCACATTATTAATCTTAGACCTATTTTTTTATCACTATCATTAAATAACTTTTATTTTATTAATTATTAGTATGATTAATTAGTGGTAGTAGATTATTAACACATTATGATCAATAATATTTTTTATAAATTATTATAATATAATGATAATTCAAAATAATAGTTATTAATATATTATTATCATTTTTCAGAAAAAATATACTAATTATTTTATAAATTTTTTTATTTGATGTATGAATTTATGGGTTTGGAATATGTGCTATGATTCAAGTTTACAAAATTCAAACTACATTTATATAAAATTTCAAACTTAATTTTTTTATCAATGGTATTTTGATAAATGTTGCATGTTATTTAGTTACCCTTTATATATCATAAACAAAGCAATATGGATTGCTAACACATTGCTTCTGCGTACTAAACAAATCAATGTACAATTTAATAAGTAACTGATATTGTTAGGCAGGCAAAACAAGTAACTGATATTGTTAGGCAATGTTAAATGACAATACAATGAACACAATCTTATATATGGATATATGTTTTAATCCTCTATCATATAAAATTAGAATATTTGAATTGAAGTTGTGTGCAAAAGCATATGAGTAATTTATCCAAAGGGTTTTAAATGCCAAGACATCAGAAGTTGTTATCCTTATTGATTTTTTTGGAACCGATCCAATTGAGAATAAAATATTTGTTTCTTATAGTTAAGTATTTTCACATTCTAGAAAAATTAAAATCACAAGAATTGAAGTCTTATGCTTAAAGTTATAAATTATGTAATGAGTGCATGTCAAATCTATTTAGGGTTGAAAAAATATGCAAGAGTATTCATGTCAATGCTCATATATTATTAACATTTTAGTTGGATCTTTATTATCATTAGAATTTTTCAATCCAATTTTTACATGCCAATTTGTATTCTATCCCGTCAATTATAATTTTGACACTTTAGTTAAATCGTTATTTTCATGGATATTTAGATAGCTTACTTGGAAAAGAAAGGACTACTTGTGATTCAAAAAAGTGTCAAAATCATTGCTTAGCGGCTATAAGTTCATAGTTTATCCATTATGAAACCCTATTATTGATTGATTTCATTTTATCATACTACTAATTAGTAGTGCCTTCTACTCCTATATGATGCATTGATGATCGAAGTGACTCCAAAGTAAATTATTAAGTTCATAAGACAAAATATGAAAACTAACAAACGTCAATGTTAAGTCGAACACATTATCATTGTTATTGTTCATCAATAAGGATTGCCACATAGAATGACTAATGCACACTTCCCCTAGAGAGATGACACATGTCATGGATTGATCCATCACTAACCACTGGCACGAGGATGTATTGTTTGAATGGAGTACCCTACAATAAATGAAGAGCTCTTCCAAATATAACAAAAATATAAGAAGTTGAAAAACAACTTTCGATAATCAACGTAGTGATTCTCAAAGAAAAGAATATTGACATTAATTGTTGATTGATTGCTTAATATCAACATTGAATATTGCATTGCGAGTGAACCTTGGGATCCCATGACTTTCTAAAGGCCTTTTATTGAACTATTAGCAAGTTGTATGAGACAACTCATCATAGGCAATGTTGTTAAGATCGAGATCTTACTTAGGATCATAAAAGGATTGCAAGATGAAAGATCAAATAAGGACTATGAGGTTTTGTGAAAGATCTTATAAAAATCGTAAAGGTCTTATGAAGTGGATCATTGGTAGGGGGTTAAATGTGACAAAATCATAAAAGATCAAAATTTTGGCAACCTTTCACATTAGACATTTATAAAATGTTGATTTTAACTTATGCTAGTTAGTGTTTCATATTATCAAAATATTCATGCTTGTTTTAGTATAAATGTCAATGTCATTATCATTATTTTCCCACATTGAGCTACAAAGCTCATAGGAGAATTGTCTAGAGGTATAATATAGTGATTAGTGAGCTAATGGTGTACAGTGATGATTATCATATAGCTAATTTGCACATTGGACACATATATTTAGTTATTTTCACTATAAAAAGAATTCTCCAATTGTAACAAAAAAGTTGGGAACAAACTGTTATTTTTACTCATAATTTCCAAATGTTGGTTGCCAAATTGTTGCAAATAGGGGAGTCTTTTGTTAATGTAGCATGTTATAGGTTTTCATTATGAACCTTAAGTTGTAATAAGAACAAAATTAAATGATTCATTTAATAATAAGACCAACTTTGCCAAACTCTTACGAGTATTGAAAACCTTATAAGAACACAAATTCTAAAATTCTACAAGAATTTCATATGATTCTATACGAATCAAGTCTAACACCTTCTTATTTTATATAAAATAATTATTTTAATATTTTAATTATTTAAAATAGTTTTTATGAATGAATTTAAAAAGGAAATAGTCAATGAATCAAAATAATAATGCTTACAATTTTTTTATTCCTAATAAAAAAATTTATTTGATAATTATAATTTATTATTTATCTTATAGTTATATTTGTTAGGTATATAAAGTCTCCGACTTTACGATACAACGATTATATGAGTAAAAAAATTGTTCTACCTAAACTGCTTGGATGAGATTACTATTCATCATGACGTTTAACTTCACTTTCAAAATTGTTATTTTCTTTTACATTTTATTCTTTAATTTTCCATTGACGTGTATTATTTATTTAACGGACATTGTCAACTTTTAGCCATATGACAATGCTATTTTTTAGGGTGTTACTTATTTATTTTTAAAGTAAGTTTGATTAATCATTTGACCTAAATTAAAATAATGGCAACTTTGGTATTTTGGAAAAAAGGGACCAGTTCCCCTCAAACTTGACATTTAAACAAGGGCAAACTAGTCGACCTTTATTTTCCAAAAAGATTTAGAAAAATTATTTCTTGGAAAAAAGTGTACGAAATGATAGGACATGCTTATATATATATATATATATATATCTCGCATAGCACCATCTATCGATTATGTTAACAAATAAGATACTTAACAATAACTCTGATATTGTGCAATTAAAAATATAATTAGATGTACCATAAAGATTAAAAAAATCAAATATTACAAATAATTAACATATTCTTAAAATAGACATTTTAACAATAATAAAGATGAATTATAATTAAAATAATAGTTATTAAAATAACTTGGATTAGATCTCTTTTAATAAAAGTTATTTAAAAAATCTAGTGCAATACTAATAATTATTTAGATAAACTTTTTAATATTAGTGTGTCAACTTTTCTTTTCTTTTCTTTTCTTTTTTTGAGTTGGGATTCTTCTAGAATATCTTTTATGCACTTTTGTTTGTTTATTTTTTAAATTGTGGATGTGAAACATGGTCTAAGACTTTATTTTTTTATTTATTCTTTCAGTATGTTTTTAAAGTTATATTAAAAATTTACGAAGATATCATTTGGTATTAGACTACAATGGAAAATATTAATCAACTATTTATTAATATACATATAATAATTATTTGGATGACAATAGTTATTTTTGATAATTTAGTTTGTTCTAGAGGTGTTCATCGGGTTGGATCGACCTGATAAATATGACGATCCGAACCGATTCAATCTCAATTGGGTCGGCTCGGATCGTTGGTCGGGTCGGACTCGAATCGACCCAATCATAAGCCGATCGCCAACGGATTGGGTACGAGTCTCAATTTTTTTGAACCCGATCAATCCGACCCAACCCGATGACTTGAATTTTTATATATTTTTTATTAAATTTGAATCAATATGTTCTTGATAAGAATTTTATATTGCTTTAGAATTAAAATATATTAAAATTTTATACTTTATATAATTTAAAATCATCACAAACCTTTAAAAAATTATGTTTCTTTTTTTAAAAAAATATAACTAATGTTAAATATTATAAAAAAATAATTTAAAATATATAAAAAATTTAATTGGGTATAAAGCGATGATCCGACCTGATCCAACTCGACTCAATAGAGATCGAATTGGATCGAATTCGATGACTAACTTGTCATCAATCCGATCCAACCTAATTCGAACAAAATCAATCGAGCTAAATCGAATTTGAGTTATGGTTGGATCAAACCCGATCCGTGAGCACCCCTAGTTTGTTCTTACTTTAGTTTGATTACTTTTCTTTTAAAGTATTTATTATTTAGACTATAAATTTAGTTCTTAAATAATTATTTTGAAAGATTTAGAATTTATTAATTTACGTGAGTTAGGATTTTTTTGAAACATCTAAATTTGATTAATTATGAACTTTTCCTGGGAAGAAATAGTAATTTTAAACTTCAGCTTTATTATTTTTTTTCGGTTAGTACCCTTTCATAAAAAAAACCTTACATTTTTTTCAATGGAAAACTATTCCAAATAATAATAAAATAAAATTTAAAGCTTCCTAAATTTACTTAGTCTATTTGAAAATAATTATTAATCTTAATTGTTAAATTTTCTTTAATTTGTTAATGTACTCTTTATTTTGAATTTCTTAATTTACATTATTTATGATGCTTTAAAATAATAAATATTTATGATTTTTTTATTTTTCCTGGAATAAATATTCTCAACATAAATAATCTTATCAATGTACAAATAATTCGATTAATGATCATACTCAATTAAATATTATCAAATATCCATTTTCAATTAATATCAATAGTGGCAAGGTCATTAGTAACATTATCACATAACATTGCACAATTATTAATTCAATTGAATCTTATCAATCTTGATATCAAAATAGACATGAAATCAATAGCATCATTTTACATTAATGCTCGATTCTATACAATTCAATCAATAAATTCATTCCCAAGATTTTTATATTTTAATCATGTGTTTAATGGTTCAATATATCTATTTCAATCATCAATTAAGTTATGGGGTTATTATTTCATCTTGCTTCGAAGTTGGCATGTACCTCGGGTATCGGCTAGCTAGGCTCGGGTAATGATATGCACCCCATATGTTTCCTCTTGAAGGGAGTATGCACCTCCCATGTTTGGGGCCATTATATCAATCAATCAAAATACAGACAATCTATTCGACAATTCCCGAGGGAGTCAAGGTTCTTCGAGCCGATTTCAATCAAGCGATTTAATCCTATTTGACTTAGAATGCAATTCAGTTTCTATAAGAGTTTAATCATCAAACAAGGGTTTTAGTTGTGTGAGCATGAGTTCTATCTTAGTTGCAATAATCGATTAGGGTTCTTGAATCTTAACAACATTAACACATATATTGCAAGGTAAACAATGTAATTTATTAAGAGATATATTCATAAAATGGTAACTACACATATAAGGCAAATAAGGTGGAGTGATTAAATGACCCAAATTGGGTCACTATGATTGAATATGCTCACCACGGTTGAGAGATGGCGCGTCGCGACAGGTGTAGGTTGAACCGTATCGAATTTGGGTTCCTTTTTGTTTAATTTTGCGTGAACAGAGTCTGACTACGACTACGCTATGGTCCAGGGTTGTGTGCTATGGCCTGTGACCGCGGCTACGATTGGGTGGCCGCGGCTACGCTTTGGAGTGAGTCGCTACGGGCGAATTGCTCACGCTATGGATCGGGGCCGGCTCGCTACGACTGAGAATGTGTCGCGACGGGTAGTCAACCATGGCTACAGCTTGACCGTAGCATTTTTAAAGCAACTTTATATAATTAAATTATTAAATATATAAAATAAATAAATAAATAAATGTTTTTAAAAAATAAAATTATCTTTTAATTTTAGAAGTTCATTCAAATACCTATCGAATTAAAAGATTTAATTTTTTTAATTCTTCATCATTATAACTTTTTTTTGTTTGAATATCAAATCATATTTTTTCTAGTTAATTAATTAATTCTTGGGGGACTCACGAGAACATAACATTTTTCATCCAAACAACACTTGCGCATTTGACATTTCAACATAGTCGAACTAATGGATAATTAGAAGAAAGCAAAAGGAATTGAAGTTGAATTATGGAACATACGATATGGGTTGCAAATATGCAATCAAAGAGGAATTCGATAGCTGATAGTAGAATCAGACTCAACAATGTTAATGAAGAAGTAGATGACATGCCCAACGAGACTCAAAAGTATGCTATCAAACATTTGGAACCTAATTCTATTTTTTTAAAAAATATAATTTATCAATATTATCTCTCAATAAAATTATTTTTTTTGATAAAAATAGACCGTCAATCACGTTGCGATTCATTTTGGGAGAAGGAGCCTCCTCTGACCCTCCTCCAACTTTTGTATCAAGATGATTATAATAATCCAATCTAATTAAAAGTTTTCATTAAAAAAAAAAACAACCAGCAAAGTCCAGTAAGACATTTGAAGTGGCGTTAAGGGGACGTTTCCTTTTACCATCACTGCCATGTTAGAACGAGTTAACATCATAGTGACGTGGTATGAATCCTCCTGCTCATTGGCATTTGTCAATTGCCTTTCTCTTCCTCTGTCTACCAGTACAAACAAATTGACCCAAGTCCCAAGTCTCCCCCACTAGGACCAATATGACGAGCAAAAACTCAAATCACGCATTTTTCATTGTTCACACGTCTCCGAATTATTAAGGTGTCATTTAAATTCGAGAACTTAAATTCTATAAAATTTTAAGAACTTATTAATTTGATAAATTAATTTTATAAATATTTGGATAAATAAAAAATAATGATGAGATTTAAAAAGTTGATTTGATAGATTAATTCTAATGAGTATTTGGATAAATTAATAAAATTGATAAAATCATTAGTTTTTAAATGAAGATAATAAATTTAATTGAATAAAAAAGTAATAATGATAAATTATTTTAATGTAATATATTTAAGATAATATAATAAAATATTTTTTAATAATTTAAATAAAAATATAAATTAAATATTATGTATAATATAATAAAATAATTATTTAAAGTATAATTATAATTTAAGCAAAATAATAAAAAAATAGTGAAAAGTTAAATAATAAAATAATTTAGGAAAAATAATAACAAATAATAAAAATAGCTTATTAAATTTAAAATAATAATAACTTTTTATAATATTTAATAATTAATAAATAAAAATATAAGTTAATTTAATTAAATAAGATTAAAGAAAGAGTGAAGAGAGATAAAAGAAAAAAAAACGTCAAAAATAAAAGGTAAAAAAAATTGTCACGTAAAAAAACCAAAAAAAAAAAATTGGTTCCTGCAGTTTGCAGGAACCAATTGGTTCTTGTCATTGGCAAGAACCAAAACATCTGAACTTGGGGTCACGTGACCCAAGTTCAAATGCTTAGGATTCCGCGTTGGTTCCGCTAGGTGTCACATCGTTTGGCGGAACCAGCGGAAACTAGACCCAAATTCTGACCTAGTTCCCATGCCCAAACAGGGCCTTAAGAATATGTGTGCATGGCTTCACGATCCAGCGCTACTGCTTCAGTCTCCCGAGCTCCATTTGACATCCCTCTAATGGAGTTATGCATGATGTTATTATTTGATATAATATCACATTAAATTTTATTTCTTATTTAAATGAGTAAATAATAATCATTATTAGTAATAATATTTTAAAACAACTTTATAATTAATTTAGTAAACATATAAAATAAATAATATTTTTTTAAAAAAAATAAAATTATCTTTTAATTCTAAAAGTTCATCCAATTTTTTGTCGAATTAAAATATTAATTTTTTAATTCTTCATCATTATATTTTTTACTTAAATATCAAATAAAAATTCATCTAATTAATTAATTAATTCTTTGGGACTAGTGAGAACATAAGCTTTTTCATCCAAGCTGCACTTATGCCTTTGACATTTCAACACAGTCGAACTTAGTGGATAATTAGAAGAAGGCAAAAAGAATTGAACACAGAAGAGTCTTACATGGGACCAAACGAGGTGAGTGGAGCATGTTTTATCATAATAACTGCTAATAGATCATTTTATGTGTGCCATTCTTTCACCTCTGCCCTAGAAGCTAAATTATGGAGCATGCGATATAAGCTGCGGATATGCAAGCAAAGAGAAACTCGACAGCCGATAGCAAAATCGAACTCAACAATGCTCATAAAATTAACATAAAATTAATGAAGAAGCAGATGACATGTCAACAGAGACATATGCCTGTCATCAGACATTTAGAACTTAACTTATTTTTGAAAATATAATATGTTAACATGTCCTTCAAGATGTCAACAGGGCTGCAGATTTTTTTAATGTATTCATAAGTCATCAATCGTGTAGCAATTAATTTTAGAAGAAGGAGCACTCTTCCGGCTCTCCTCAATGATAATCCAATCTAATTAGAAGTTTTCAAAACTCGCCATTAGGGAGCCATGAAGCCCCCTGATCGCCCCTCCCACCCCTCCAACCCTCTTTCCCCTACTCCTCCTTCTTTCACTCCTCTTGATCTACCCATGGCTCCGCCTTCATCAGTCCCACAAATCTTCTCTCTTCCTCAAAGCATTCCGCCTTCGAGCTTCATAAACCCCAATCCCACCCCCTGGCTCAGGTTCGCGTAAATACAACTTGGGCGGATATTGTTCGTGGAAATCCCTCCTCGGCTAAGATTCCACCAAATCAGCTCAGAGCCATACAGGAGGCTATTACTGAAGAGATAACCATCTCGGCTGAGGAAACTGCTCAGAGAACGGAGGATTTGAAGCGATGTTTAGTAGGGCGCTTCATCGGCAGCTCTTTCTCGCTGGAAGCTCTTCGAACTAAACTACCCCTTGTGTGGCAACTAATGGCCCCATTGCAGATCGTGGAATTAGAAAACTTTTATATCATGTTCATTTTTGACAATATGGTTGAAAGATTGCAGGTTCTTACGTAGGGCCCGTGGAACATCAAGGGTCATCTCCTCAGCGTTTCACACGCGAAGCCGTTTTTTAACACCATGGATGACCAAATCTCCATTGTTCCTTTATGGATCCATTTTCCTGGATTACCTTTTGAGCTTGCGAGCAAAAAGTCGCTGTTTAAAATTTCTGCGCAGTTTGGTCTCCCTTTATGTATTGATGAAATTAATGATACCAATTTTCATTGTAGTAACAGGATCTGTGTGGAGATCGATCTCAGCAATCCGGTCAAACAGGGTATATGGATAAACACTCCGACTGGCGGCAGACTTTTCCAGCCGGTGACATATGAAGACTTGCCATCTCTTTGCTTTCGACGTGGCCTACCAGGGCATAGATTGGAGGTTTGCTCCAAGAATCAGGAAATCCTGCAGAGTAAGGAAGGACGCAAGGTGCTGCTCTTCGGCCCATGGCTTCGTTCATCATCCGCTCGGCGTCGTACTTCCTTCCCCAAAGGAGGCAGAGCGCCGACCCGCCACCAACCTTCAGTTGTTCCTCCGGCGATCCCAGATCTCAACCGTCACGGAGCAGACTGTCTGATGGACGGGCCAGATCGCTTGTCAACGGCTGATGCCCAACGGTCACCTTCTGATCCTTCTGGAAAAGCACTTGTGCAATGCAAGCTGACGTCAGAATCCACTAACCGGCATCTCAACGATCAAGATTCTAATCAAGTCGAGGAGAGGCTTCACAGTCCGACGCGTGTGTTCCACTCAGCTCAAGAATTGGCCGCCTGCTCGAACCACGTGCTTCTGACAGGATCGGACGGCCCAGGATGTTCATCAGTACCTCTCAACCTGACGCGTGTACTCCACTCAGCTGAAGAAGTGGCCGCCTCTTCAGACCACGTGCTTATGACAGGATCAAACGGCTCAGGATGTTCATCAATACCCAACCATCCTCATCACCATACATGTATCACTTCTTCACTCCCTAACCCTTTAACCTTCCTTGCAGAAGAGTTTCCGCCGCTCACTCCTTTAGGCTCTCAAAGCCGGAGAGGAAGCGAGAAACCCTCACTAGTATCGGTACCTCCTGGAACCTCTTCTATGCGCTCCCCTTCTCATATACCAGGGCCGATCGAAGAAAGATCGCCCAGATCAGCGCCAGAGCCACCTATCTCTAACACAGGAGGGATAGATCACGAAGTTCTGGTTAGCCGTGCACTGGAGAGGCTTACGGAGGCGTACGCAACAAGCCCTCAAGATGATCTGTCAGAGGAGGAACAGGCGGACACAGATCTGGTGCCTCCTACCTGTGAGGAAAAGAGGAAGACTAAAAGGCATCACGCACTCCCTCCGGTCCCTGTCTTCAGATCTAAGAAAGCACCTCAAACCATGCACAGGAAAGGTAAGGCTCTCACTGTTAAAAGTTCAGTTGTCTCACTATCTAAACCTAATGTGCAGGATACCTCTCTACAAGGAGAAGGTAGCAGTGCCAGCAAATGAAAATCATGGCTTGGAACTACAGAGGGGCGCATAGAAGCAAGATCAGGGATCGCCTCTCGCAGATCAGAAGACAACACAACCCTGATGTAATAATCTTGGTAGAAACACATGCTACAAGTCAGCAGGCTGAGGAGGTCATAAGAAGATTCGGACATGAGTGGGTTGGGCACTTTCAAGAGGGCTCTGGTGCTGCGGGAGGTATTATCATGGTATGGAAGTCGAATCAGGTGAAACTTACACCAATCCTTACCACTCCACAAGCTATACATGTGATAGTAACCACAGGTAGTTTCTCCTTCCTCCTTACAAGCATTTATGCGAGTGTTAATCCCTCACTTAGGAATGCTCTATGGCAAAAGTTAAAGTCTGTAATAACTAGTGATCTTCCATGGGCCATTTTTGGGGATTTCAATTGTATTTTACAACCGAAAGATAAGAGAGGTGGAACACCTTTTAGAATGACTAGGTCAATTAGAACCCTCAAAAACCTTATAAACACACAGGCACTAGTAGATATCCAGTTAACAGATACCTAGTTTACTTGGTGTAATAATAGGAAAGGTGCTGCGAGAATCCTCAGTAGACTAGATCGGCTACTAGTTAACTCACATTGGATCACTAAGTTTCCTGCACTTACCTTAACTGCACTCAACAGGTGTGCATCTAACCACTCACCATTAATCTTTAATTTTGATAACAAGTATGTTCGTCCACGCTCATTCAAGTATGAACATTTCTGGTTTGAACATCCTGAACCTAGGAATATTGTAAAGAGAGAATGGGTAACCAAAAACCCTCATAGGACAATAGAACATGCTCTTTCAGTGATAAAGAAAAAAACTTTGCACTGTAATAAGAATGTTTTAGGTCGGTTGGAGAATCTAGCTGAGGAAGTAGGTATTACCATCAAACATCTAGAAACTAAGGATGAAACTCAAGGCCTTACGGAGATGGAATTAGGGAAACTTAGGACTGCATACCACCAGCATGCAGCATACCTGCGGCAGATCAGCGTGAAATGGTGGAGCAAGTCACGGGTTAATTGGCTAAAGAATGGGGATAGGAACACCCGTTTTTTCCATCTCAGTACAATGATGAGACATAGAAAAAACCATATATATGCTTTGTATGATAGGAATGGTAATCAAATTACTAATGAGAATGACATCAGGGCTGAATTTGTTAACCATTATAAGGAACTTTGAAAGCATGACCCGGCATCTGATAGGCCGTCACCAGACTGGCCACAATAACCTGTTCTAGATCAAACCTGGCATGCTCAACTGACTAAACCTATCACCCCTAAGGAGGTTGAGGAATGTCTTTGGGAAATGGCACCAGGCAAAGCCCCAGGACCAGATGGATACACTGTGGAATTTTGTAAAACCTATTGGGAAATTATAGGAAATGATATCACTAAGGCCATTATTAAGGTTTTCACAGATATGTCTCTTCCTCAAAATTGGACACATACGTCCCTAATATTTATACCCAAAATAAAGAACCCTAGGAAAGTATCTGAATACAGGCCGATCTCACTGTGTAATGTCTTATATAGGGTGATCTCTAAGATACTAGCAAAAAGAGTAAAACCTACATTAACATCCCTAATTGATCCTTCTCAATCAGCCTACGTCCCTAACAGAACCATCCAAGATAATATATTAGTAGCACAGGAATTTGCTCATTCTATGGGTAAGGGTAGGAAAAAGCATATGATAGTCAAAGCTGACATTAATAAGGCTTTTGATAGTGTATCATGGAAGGCTATTATTAAAATTGGAACTAATGAATTTTCCTTCATTATTTATATCATGGATTGAGTTGTCTATCAAAAGTCCTACATTTACATGTGTTATTAATGGTAATCAATCAGAACAGTTCAAAAGCTATAAGGGAATTAGACAAGGGGATCCACTCTCTCCATACTTATTCACTATAATATCACAGGTTTTTTCATCCCTCTTACAACAAAGAGTAAGTCTGGGTTACATCAAACCTTTCACTTGCAATGTATACTCTCTTAGTCATTTACTTTATGCTGATGATTTACTTATCTGTGTGGCAGCGACAAAAGCTAATTGTAGTAATCTGAAACTCATCTTTCAAGAATATGGTCAGCTCACTAACCAGTATTTAAACCTACAGAAATCAGAAGTCTACCTCCCACATAAACTTGAAGGGCGTAGGAAAAATTGTATATGCCAAAATCTGGGGATTAAAATAGGAACTTTTTCTTTCATGTATCTTGGGACCCCTATCTCCCCAAAGCATCTGCTTAAAAAAGAACAGTTATATCTTATTGAAAGAGTCTCCTCTAGACTTGCAGGATGGAAATGACCATGCTTAATCAGGCGGGGAAAATGACGCTCATTAAATCTGTACTCAATACATTGCCTAATTACTTATTAGGATCCACATACATCTCCCTAGGAACTATTGAGTCTTTGGAAAAATTATCAAGATGTTTCCTTTGAGAATCAAATGGTACTTGTAGAAAAGGGCTTCATCTTATAGGATGGGAAACAGTACAACTTTTGAAACCTGAGGGTGGATTGGGAATTAGGAATTTACACCATATACGTACCTCACTGCTAACCAGTAGGATTATGGACGCCCTAAATGGTAGTAGTAACCCTTGGACCAATTTAATTATGGCAAAGTATGGCCCCCCTCACCCTTGGATCCCTTGTACTACGCCTAACCCAGCCTGGAGCTGGAAACTAATTCAGGAGGCTATATCGCAACTCAGGATGGGATTCAAAAAATTGATAAGAAATGGTAATGCAACCCGGGTAATGTCTGATCCCTGGCTCTTCTCAACACCCTTTGCTTTTATGCCTACTTATGTGAATGTGGAAATTCCTCTTGATTCAATGAATGTCTGTGATCTTATAAGTAATCATGCATGGGATCTGAATCTATTACATTCTTATTACGGTGAAATGCTAGTCGATAGAATTATAACAATCTTTTTACCTATTTACGCTGATGATGACATGTGGGTATGGACACCAGATGTAAATGGTGACGCAAATGCTAAATCTGCTTATAGGTTTTTAAGTTGTCGGCATTTGCCAGCCGAGAGTTCTGGATATCCGTTCTGGAATAAAGTGTGGCACATTCCTATTCCCCCTAAAATACATTTATTCTTATGGAAATTACTTCACAATCGATTGCCGACAAAAGACACCCTTCTGAGATTTGATTCTTCTATTAATGCAAACTGCTCACTTTGTGGATTAGCAATAGAGACTAATACTCATTTATTTTTTCACTGTTCGGTATCGATGCAATTATGGTATAAATTTCAAACGGAAACAAAATTTATGTTTGAATTTATGAATGAGTGGGAAAATGGTAGTTGGATTAGGGAAGGGAATGGGCTTCACGCTCAAGCAAAACTGTCACTTCTTTCTTTATTTGCATACTGCTTATGGGGAATTTGGAATATGATGAATGACACACACTTCAGGTCCAAAACGGGAACCGTCTCTTCGGTTTGGGCGAAAGCCCTGGCTAGCTTAAATGAATATCAGATGGCACGCATGTCTGAAGCCCCCACCCCCAAAAACTCTATGAGAGTTAAGTGGGAGCCCCCTCCTCACCTCTGGGTCAAATTGAACTCAGACGGCTCCTTCTTGGCAGCCGACAAGGTCGGGGGATACTTAATTAGAGGAACTGATGCTTTGTTTATTGCTGCAGGGGCACACTCATGTAATGTACACTCAGTCCTAGAGATGGAAGCATGGGCGATGTTGGAGGGTCTCAAAAGATGTAGGCAATTAGGCCTTGACAAAGTCATTGCAGAATCTGACTCTGAGAATTTGGTTCAACTTATACGCCGGAAAGCGAGAGGTCCATGGAAGATTTGCAACATTATACACGACATCCTCAACATTATATCAGGCTTATGTAGTTTTGAAATGAAACATTACTATAGGCAAGCCAACCAAGCAGCTAATTTTTTGGCGACTTTTGGACGTTGTAACAACGTCAATTATTTTTTGGAGGAAGATCCACCACCGGATCTCCTCAATATCATGTATCACGATTCTGGAACTTTACTTTAATAGATAATTAACTTCTTCAAAAAAAAAAGAAAGAAGAAGTTTTCATTAAAAAAAGAAGAAGAAGATAAAAATCAAAGTCCAATGTCAACAACAGGAAGTGGCAATAAGACATTTGGAGTGGCGTTAGGGGACGTTTCCTTTTACCATCACTCTTATATTAGAACGAGTTAACATCATGGTGACGTGGTATGAATGGCATTTGTCAATTGCCTTTCTCTTCCTCTGTCTACCAGTACAAGCAAATTGACCCAAGTCCCAAGTCTCCCCACTAGGACCAATATGACGAGCAAAAATTCAAATCACTCATTTTTCATTGTTCACACTTCTCCTGATTACTACTAATATGTGTGCATGGCTTCACCATCCAGCGCTGCTGCTTCAGTATCCCTCCCGAGCTCCATTTGGCATCCCTCTAATGGAGTTCTGCACTCGTCTTCTGCTGCTGCCGCTGCTGTTCACCGTTCTCCTCCTCCAAGCGGGTCCAACTCTGCATCCACGGACGTTGCGGCAATTAGCAGCAATGTCAAGGACCGCGCCGCACTGCTCGCCTTCAAGGCAGCGATCATCAACGACCCTCATGGCGCCATGAGCTCATGGAACGATACCGTTCCATTGTGCCAGTGGCATGGCGTCGCGTGCGGCGATCTGGGAGGTGACACCAGAGTCACTTCTTTGGCATTGGACTCCATGGACCTCGAAGGTATCTTATCTCCGGCCATCGGAAACCTCACTCGCCTCACCAAACTTGTCCTCTCGACCAACCGCCTCACTGGCGCCATACCTCCAGAGCTCAGTCTTCTACGCAACCTGCAACAGCTTAACCTCAGCGTCTACTCCTTCAATCAGCCTCTTCCTCCCTCCATGGGTTACCTTACATCTCTGCAATATCTTAACCTTTCCTACAACAGTCTTGTCGGAGACGTACCATCTTCCCTGGGCAATCTTTCCCATCTCACCCATCTCGACTTGTCGTCGAATCATCTCTCAGGGTCCATACCAACTTCGTTCCAAAACCTTACTTCTCTCCGCGTGCTTGGCATTTCAAACAACATCATCACTGGCACCATTCCACTTGTAACAACAAAATTTCCAAACCTCACGTATCTTGATTTGTCGAGCAACTTTCTTACTGGCGGCATTTCTTCTTTAACGAGTCGAGTTACCTCCCTCACTGTACTCATCCTGTCAGGCAACAATCTCACAGATAACATTCCGAATTCTCTTGGGGACCTTGTTTCTCTGAAATATCTTGATCTAGCGAGGAACAACTTCAACGGCGTGATTCCTTCCTCGATCACTAACTTGTCATCTTTGGAGACTATTGATTTTTCACATAACGATCTCGAGGGAAGCCTGCCGGAAGAGCTCGGCCGTCTCACCAGCCTTAAATTCTTTCAAGTTTCTGAGAATAGACTCTCTGGCAACATTCCGTCGTCCCTGTACAACATAACTTCTTTGCAGACTTTGAGTGTGGTGGATAACCGGCTGTCGGGAAGACTTCCGATGAATATCGGCGATGCTCTTCCTAACATCGAGTTCCTCAACATGGCCGAAAATCAGCTGGATGGGTTCATCCCGACATCGTTGGGTAATGCTTCATTCCTCCAGCAGATTGATCTAAGTCAAAATAACTTCACTGGACGGATACCTGCAAGTCTTGGAAGCTTACAATATCTCAGTTGGCTCTCTCTTGGGTTTAACAACCTTCAAACTAGGGAAGCTAGTGACTGGGTCTTCTTGTCTGCCTTAGCAAATTGTAGCAGCTTACAGTTCCTAAGTCTAGTAAATAATGATCTCAGAGGTGAACTGCCTGTCTCCATAGTTAATCTCTCAGCACAGCTCAAAGAACTAAGACTAGGGAACAACCAGATCTCCGGCACTATTCCATCTGGCATTGATAAGTTTGTCAATATGGTAACCTTGGGCTTCGACAACAACCTTTTATCTGGAAGCATTCCGGCATCAATCGGAAAGCTTCAGCAACTAGAAGGATTGCTCTTGTTTGGCAACAAGTTATCCGGAAGAATCCCTTCTTCTATGGGGAACTTGACTCGATTGAGTGAGCTCTACTTGCAGGACAACAATCTGGAAGGTGAGGTACCTGCAAGTTTGGGCAACTGTCAAGGACTTAATAATTTTGATCTTTCCAACAATCAACTCAGCGGTTCCATCCCGAAAGAAATTGTCAGCATTCCTTCATTGTCGGGATTTCTCGACTTGTCAAACAATCACTTCACCGGCAACTTACCGCCGGAGGTTGGTCAGCTGCGCAGTATTCAGTTTTTGAGTGCTTCAAACAATAGGCTTGTGGGCGAAATTCCGTCGACCTTAGGCGATTGTCAGTCGCTGGAATTCCTCAATCTAAGTCTTAATATCTTCCAAGGAGTGATCCCTTCGTCACTGATTAAGTTGAAAGGCATCAAATTCATGGACTTTTCTAGTAATAACTTATCTGGTCCTGTCCCGGACTTCCTAACAGAGCTTCCAGACTTGCAACGTCTGAACCTATCCTTCAACAATCTCAGTGGGGAATTGCCCAAGGATGGAGTCTTTGCCAATGATACTGAATTTTCGATCATCGGAAACAGCAGAGTTTGTGGGGGCATTGAGAGTTTGCATTTGCAGTCTTGCCAGAGCCAAGCATCCAAGGGAAGTCATTCCTCCCTAGTTCTCAAAGTAGTTATCCCAGTTTCAGTGGTTCTGACCTTAGCACTCGTTGTGCTTCTCATTCTCTATTTGTTCGGGAAGCCGAGGCCGCATTCTTCTTCTCCAACAATTTTGGCCAATATGAAGCACAGAGTTAGCTATATGGAGTTGCTGAAGGCAACTGACGAATTTTCTTCTTACAGTTTGATTGGTGTTGGAGGCTTTGGTTCCGTTTACAGGGGCGTAATGAGCAATGGAGAGATTGTTGCAGTTAAGGTACTTAATCTGCAACAGCAGGGAGCGACGAAATCTTTCATGGCAGAGTGTGAAGCTCTAAGAAACATCCGGCACCGCAATCTCGTCAAGATCTTAACAACATGCGACAGTTTGGACCTCAGAGGCAATGAATTCAAAGCTCTAGTGTTTGAGTTCATGGCAAACGGGACCTTAGAAAAATGGCTGCATTTGAGAGCAGATGAAAAGCTGCACTCCAAGAGATTAAGCCTTCTTCAGAGGATAAACATATCGATCGATGTCGCGGCTGCAATTGATTACCTTCACAACGACTGTGGTATACCAATTGTTCATTGTGATCTGAAGCCAAGCAACATACTTCTCGACGGTGACATGACCGCTCATGTCGGAGACTTTGGCCTAGCAAAATTCCTTCACAATAGCAACAAGAGGCATTCATCCAACTCCATTGCCTTCAATGGTTCCATCGGATACGTTGCCCCGGGTAATGAAAGATCATTCTTTTATCCTCTCTGTGTTGTATTTTTTCATAGGCAAAAGTATTATGACATATATGGAGTTTAATGAATCTTTTTGCAGAATATGGAGTAGGAGGACGATACTCCACTCATGCTGATGTCTACAGCTACGGGGTCATCATCTTAGAGTTGTTCACTGGGAGGAGACCTACCGATGGCATGTTTGTGGATGGACTCACCCTCTGCAAATTCGTCCAGGAAGAAATGGACAAAGGATCTCCAGTCACCAGCATTATGGATCCATCATTGTTGTCCCGAGAACAGAATCGAGATATGTTGGATATTCTTGATGTACAGCAAGGAAGTGAAAGAACAGTTCAGTGCTTGGAATCTCTGATCTTACTCGGTCTGTCGTGCACCAGGGAGTCACCAAGAGAGCGCATCACCATGAAGGAGGTGGTGCATAGAATGGAAGCCATCAAAAGCCTACTGCTTCAAATGGATACTTATCAGAAGCACATATCAGTTTGATTATGTTAGTTATTCCTTTTCATGTTTCATTTTGTAATTTTAGTTCTCGACAAGGCGTCAATCGCAGCAAAGGGAAGGGAAAACTTTGAGGCACTGTTTAATACTTGTAGATGTAAAATCTCTCTGTTTCTTGTGAGGCAGATGTAATTAACCACGTCATTAGAGTGCAATAATCAAGATTGTGAACGATAAAAGTTTTCTTTTTGCAAAAGTGGAATTTATCAGCTGCACATTTTTTTTTCGTTTTATGCAGTTATTGATGTAGCTGCTGAATTTGGGCGAGCTGCGGAAAGATGATTCACAAGGTTTGAGATGCAATCGTTATTGTTATTATTATTTGGGGTCCTAGGGATAAAATAAAGGAAAATATTATATTTATAATTAATATTAGATTTTTTTAATAATTTTTTTGTTCATTGTATATTTAAGAAAATATTAGTATCTTCATTAAATCTTGAAAATATATAGAGATGTTTACCATCAAAATCTTGCATAAGATACAATCGTAGAGTCTTAAGATTGGAATCTTATCTAAGATAAGATAATAAATGAGTATTCAAATAAAAAAAATCATAAAATTAGATAAAAAAATTTCTTATCAATAAAATAATTTATTTTAAAAAATAAAACTATTTTTTGTTAATTTCACATTGCACTATATCATAATTCAAACCTTATATAAGTCAAAATAAAAAAATTTATATATTGAATTAATTATTATTACTATCATTAATATAAAAAGTATCTGTTATTTAAATGATTATTATAGTAACTATATCATATAAGATCGTAAAAGAAAGAAAGATCGTCATACTAAATTTAATTTTTTTACATGTATAATTTTTATAAACATGAAATCTATTAGAAGATTCGAGATCATAAAATCTTAAAATTGAGATCCAAAACTTGACAATCTTGAATATCACTCCGAATGAATAAATAAATTGAACTTTCTTATTTGTTACGCTGAGCCGCTAATGTTGCCGAAATAAATGTGACTAACTGGATTAGTTAATTAATGACAACAACTTGTAAAATTTGTAACAGTTT
Organism: Pontederia paniculata; assembly: GCA_001647135.1. NCBI lineage: Eukaryota > Viridiplantae > Streptophyta > Magnoliopsida > Commelinales > Pontederiaceae > Pontederia > Pontederia paniculata. The sequence goes on from LTAE01000791.1 coordinate 20,617, forward strand.
TTTAAATGTGTACCTCGTTTGAAGCAAGAACGAAGAACAGAACCAAAGGCAGGTGGTTACTAGGATGACGTGGCAGAAGTAGATCGAGTCAAAAGAGAGCGCTGATGGCATCGAAACCGTCCATTTCTCCAGCGGAATCATTTAAAACTCGACTTTTTTATATTTTTCCTTCTTCTTTTTATTTTTTTATTATTTTTTTTTTACTTCCCCTCGTGGAGCAGGCGCTTCGTGGCCCCTCTCGCACTCCCTTCGCCGCACAGTTCTCTGACGCACCAAAACCAGCCACAAGAAAAAGCAGCACAAAAGGACGAACTCCCTCTCGCTGATCTCACACAGCCTTCGGAGTTCTTCTACAGTTCTCGTGTATGGACGCTCCAGAGTTGCAGGAACTCCGAGAGTGTTCGTGCTGTGTTGTGCCGTGAAGTTGCATGCTTGAGCGGCGAAGTAGCAGGAAAGGCAGGTAGGTCGAGGAGGAGGAACAAGTGCAGGCAGCTGCGAGCGCAGTGGTAGCACATATGATGATGGATGCTCTGCTCGGCCGCTGCTTTGTGAGATGCGCCGGGGACACGGCCGCCGTCATAACCCGTTCCTCTTCCTTCTATCATTCAGCTGCTGCTGACTCCTCTTCCAGCAAGAGCAGGCGGGTCGACTCCTCCATTGGGTTCCTCCGCCCTTCTCTCGTTACCACCAAGTTGTCCTACTCACGGCCCCTTGGGATGAGGAGCCACCGCCGCCGGACTATTTCCTCGTCGGAATCAGCTGAATCGCATGTCCAGGTACTTGCACTGTTGTGATCTCTATTTTCTATTTATCTTGTATACTCATAAAGAGCTCTCTTTTTTTTCTGCCGAATCTTGTGTTGTGACGACGATTGATCTATTAATCACTAGATTTGATGTATTCTTCATTGCCTGTTTTATGCCCTTTCTCTTTCTCCTGAAACCTACTGTCACTGGCGTTGGATTGCAGTACGTTAAATGAACACTCAGTCATTGATTGATGCAGGTGGATGATGATTTGATTGCCGACGATGACTTTGGAGCTGCAGGTTTGAGCTCTCGCGATGTTTACTCTCGATCATCTATTCTTGCTTTAATTAGTTTACATCACTCTCTGAACCTGACCTTTGCCTTCCCACCTGCGTACAGATCCTTCAGGCACTGTGCGAGTAAGATTTCTTCTGCGGAAGGAGTGCTCCTTCGGTGAACAGTTCGTCTTGGTTGGAGATCAACCGTGCATGGGTCTGTGGGATCCTTCTGATGCCATCCTTTTGGAGTGGTCGGATGGTCACATCTGGAAGGCTGAGCTGGTGAGACATAGCATTGCATTCATGAATGGTGATTTATTGATGCATTAATGGTTGATGGTTGAACCATTTTCTTTGTTTTCTTTGTATGTATGCGGGGTAGGATTTGCCCGTGGATAAAAAGATCCAGTTCAAGTTTGTACTGAGAGGTGCCTCAGGGGAACTCAATTGGCAACCTGGCCCCGACAGATTTTTTCAGACGTGGGAAGCACTGAACACCATTGTTGTTTCAGAAGACTGGGAGAGTGCAGATGATCAGCAAATAACTGAGGAGGATCCATCAGTAGAGGAAGCTGCAGCGACGATCACGAACAACATTGATGAGCCATCTCCATTAATCCTGGGAGCAGCTCAAGAGACGAGAGAAAGCATTGTTGATGCCGAGTTCCCTGAGAAGAGCCTACTGGAGAGAAATCCTGAAGAAGATATGATCTTGGTTCCTGGATTGGCAGCAACAAATGCAGCAGTAGCAACTCAGAACATTGGTGATGCTTTTTTTGGAATAGAGGAAGAAGCTAATAACCACAGTTTGGTGCAGGTAAATGTTTGAGGCAATGTGCCTTTCTGTTTTGTTTATATAGTTAAGCAGTCGATTCTTTCGTCTCAAGTTATTTCCCATCCAACCATTGTTGTTTTCTTTATAATCAATCATTTACCTAGTCACTGCAAAAGTTGTAGTTTCTACTGGTTTCTTTTTCTTGTTCTTTGTTCAGTGTGAGCACCGAAAAGATATAGTCATGTACTGCCTTTACCTGTATGCTGTTAATAAATCCTATATCTCATCAGTGATCCTTGAATCAGTGTTTCTCTGCAGTAACTTAATGAGAGATCATTTGTGTAGTAAAATCCAATGAAAGGATGTTTTACCTTCGTCACAATTATGGAAAGCAATTGAGCACTATTATGGGAGAATAAATAATCTGAGATCCTCTGCAAAAACTGATGGACAAACTTGTTCAGATAGAAAGATTGCTCCATCGATTGTAATAAAATGTAACATGTGTTAGCATTTAACTAAAAGCATCTATTAACTTGAATTCTTCTCCTTTACTGCATGATTATGCATCAGTTATCAGCCAAGGAAGAGAGAACTGAGACTCCAAGTGCAAGTTTGCTTGAAGAAAACATAACATTATCTCAAGTATCAGCCTACAATCCGGAATTAACATCGGATTGTGATGATGTAAATACTAAAGAAGAGACTCAGCAGAAACAAGCTGATTGCCGACTGACAGATGATATTGTCGGGAAGGATATGCAGTGGGGTCGTAGAGCTCTTGAGCAAATTCTTATAAATCTGGGTTTTACTACAAACTCAACAGAAACTACATAGCTGGATTGGATGGTTTGCTGTTTAAATTACTTTTGGTTGTTGAAGTTGGGATCTGATGGTGGAAGTTCTTTAGCTTTACTACTAGCTAGTTTAGTCAGACTGTGAGATACCTTCATTTCGTTGTCAAATTTAATGCAAACATTTGAGGTTGTGGACATTGATTATATTTGGTATCGATACAGAATTCATTTGCTTGTAGTTATGTGCATGTTTTTTGTGCTTTTATTACATGCCTCAAAATTCTTCAGATGCAAACATGTACTTCACATGCACATAATGGTTGCATGAGCATTCTTTTACAAGGAACCAAAATCATCATACAACAAGCAGGGATATGAATCTTACCCAAAACCTTGCTGTCTGTCCTTAAAAAAATCTTTTACAGTACCATGTTCCAGGTTGCATTAAAGATTTCCTTCAGCGAAGAGGTCAGCACATTTAATGTTCTGATCCTGTAAACATTGTTTAATGCCTCTTTGCAGTGACAAGGCAGGTAAAGATTATGGAGTTTGATATCTGGCTTTAAACATTTTGGCTCTTGACTCAGTAGATAGTTTTTTTGGTATATGTAACCTCCATATTAAGATCTCTGCTGGAGTGAATTGTTGGGGGGCTGTTATAAGAACCTCATTACTCTTTTGGTGGAAGGAGCATTGTTGCTTTTGTGAAGGTAAGTGACTAAGAGAGATGTGTAGCTCTTATCATTATACGAGTGATGTAGTAAGATCATATGGAAAATAAGTGAGTTACTTCGAGCTGAAACACAAAAACTATGTTGATAACAAAAGAAAATTTTGAGTTACATCTTGTAGAGAGGATTAGTTCAACAAGTTGCCTTGACAAACAGATTGTGTCAAAATTTATTTTAGAAAGAAGTCGTTATATGTTTGGATATAAATGTTAACAGTATTATTTGTGAGCGAAAATGTTGACAAGTATTTAAAAAATGTAATTGATTATGACATTCTTAAGATTTAGTTTAATTTGAATATCCTAATTATAAATTTCAAGTATTTACATAAAACATCTTGAACAATCTACAATAGTTGAATAGAATAATAAGGAGGACAATGGTCAAATAGTAAACACAAATAATCAAAACAACTGGTCGCGACAACAGAATAATAATGTCATGGAGCATAAGACAATGGAATATATTGGGTTTCTGGCCCATAGAAATAAGAAGGAGCTAATTAACTTGATACGAGAAAATGTAGATTGATAAGAGTGTTTTTTTAGTTTCACTTGAAAATTATTCTTGTTGTTGAGCTTTGGAACATATGTAAAAAAAATAGAAAATGATAAAATTTAAGAGTGCATATTTTTTAATTTTGAAAATGGAGATTTGAATACATATTATGAGATTCGATAGAAAAAGTCATCAAAAGTAAAGATATAATTTTTCATGAATTTAAAATCTTGGTAGGCTTCAATAAAATGTAGAGTAGTATTTATGTACATGTTAATTTGGCAGCGATGAGTTAATGATGGATGCAAATGGTGCAAATATAGAGGATAAGGAGAGCAAGTGATTTATCAATATCACAAGTTTAGGAGAGAGCATTGTCTTTTTATTAAATGTCCTAGTTTTAAATATTTAGTAACTATTGGTGAGTCAAAGACAAATCCAACAAGAGAATTGAAATAAAATATCAGATCAACTCACATGAGGATCAAACAATGATTTTTGATGCGACATATGATTCTCATGAGGTAGAAAGAGAGATTGCTGGGTTAAAACACAAAAGGATTAATTAGTTAATTAAATCTTAAAATTGTATTAAAAGGTTTTTTCTTCTTCCTTTCGATGCACTAAAAAGAAGATTTTTTTTTGTTTTCTTCTTGGTGTGCTTGCAACTACCCATAACGAACCATGAGAAGGATAGAAGATGATAGAGAAAGAATATAAAGATAACTAGGAGGATCTTTTAAGATTTTTGATAATGCGCCCTGATGCATGCATATATTCCAATATATTTTTAGTCTTGCATGAGGCATGATTTTGAATAATTTTGACATAGCATGCATCTTTCAGTACCTGTTTATTTATAATTTTTCAAGTATGGAATCTACACATGTTTTGATGTTTATTTTATAGAAACCTATATGGAGAGGCTAAGGAAAGACTTGGAAAGAACAACGAAAAGGAGCTTATTCCCAGCTTAAAGGACTCAAAAGTGATCATTTCACGGGTCGTTGCAGGCATCAGGGCCATGATAGAGAGCCAACAAATCATCATTGAAGTGTAACGAGTCATAACGAAGCTTCACGACCTCGACAACAAGCCCAAACTATTCACACCAGTTTGTAATAGGTCGTGAAGGACATAGCGGGTCGTGACATCCAAAGTCACGATCGTAACATCGACAGTCATGATCTGATCAGCAATCAAAATTTTTAGCATATACATGTAGCATTTCATGATATTCGTAATGGTTCGTTATCTTCCACTTTCACGGGGCACTAAGATCACCACATGAATAGAGAGACATGATAGAGAAGGAATAATTGTAACGGGCCATTATTTGTAGTCATGAATCGTAAGTATAAGAGTTTACACCAACAAGCTCTGAAAATTGCATGCGTAACGGGTTCTGATACTCCATCACAGGCCGTGACGACATGAGATTATATGAGAATCACAACATTTACTGGTAGTGACAAAAGGATCATATTCGTAATTTTGAAGATTTTTGAAAGAGTTTGAAAGGCAGATAGATTTCTATCAGCTCTGAAGTCTTAGGGAATGAGTAGAGATGATTTTGTGAAGTTTTAAAGGTATTTTACAAGTTTTTATCGCAACCATTGGTCTGAAGACGAATTTAAATGAAGGTTCATATGAAAAGATGTCATAGTTGCTCTAAACCCTAGAAAATCCTAATATAAGGTGTTGAAGGATATAAAATAAAGTCCTTGAAGACTTTGAGGAGCATGCTAGGAGTCGTCAACTTGCACTTTGAAGCCAAGAACGATGGAGCACTCCGGAAGGTTGGCAAGAAGGAGGGTGAGCGGTACACTCATTGAGAAGATCGTTCATCACCTACTTGAAGTCCAGGAGAGTAATCACTTGTTTTACTTTCTGTTGGGATGAATTTATTGTGCTTTTAAATTATTTATCTGAGATGTTGTTTGTAGTAGTTTATTTGCTAAGATGAAAACTTGTAGACCTTAACCAATTTTCGTTGTTAATTTTATTTTGTTTCTTCACGAACACGGTTGCCTGAGACTTTGAATATATTTTATTGATTATTAATTGTGCATTGTGGTCGATTATCATATTGAAATTCATGTCCTACTATGATCCATTAAAGAGGATTTAGTTTGTGGTCTGTCAAGCCAACTCGTGAAGGGTGATTTGATAGTTTAGGGAGATAAATTACTGCATCCTATGATAACAACTTGAGGGTAGAGCCATTAAAGAATAGCCTCTAGGTTTCTCATCATCTTGATAGTTGATTTACCCATTAAGGGAGGTTGTAACTATAGGCGTCCAATCTATTTGAAGACTCAATTGTTTGGTGTCATCTTGTGAGATTTATGTAGGGTTTGCAAGCATAATTCCTAATAATCAATGTCGTCCATGGCCTAATCATCATTAATATTAATTGTTAATTTTTTGTTTTAAATTCTCTGAAACTAAACTCAACCTATACATTATTGTCTCTTACTTCTGAAATTAGATAGTTCAGTACTATTCATCATGAGAATGAAAATTTTGTACTCGTTACATTATATTACTTGAACAATTGGTGCACTTGCTAGAATTTATTTGCTCGTAACGGATTTTTAGCATCACAACCACATGTGATATCATTCATGTAGGCCATGTTAAGATTTTTTAATGTTAATAAAATCAAATCGGATCGATTCAACCGGTTCAACCACAAACTTGTGCTTGATTCGACCTTTAGATCAGACAAAATTGGGTCGAACTAGAAAAAAAATTGACGAACCTGGAAAAACCAGTTTTATTTAATTAGAAAAATACCCAACCAAAATGAAAGTTTATTAAAAAAAATAAGGAAAATGTTATAAAAGGAAAATAAATTAGCAAAAACAAATTTAGAAATAAGAATAGTGAATAAATAAGGAGAAAAAATGAAAAAGAAAAGACATGATAATAGATAAAAACTAAATAAAATAATTAGAACGTCTTACATTATTTTGAGTTAAAATAATTAATATGGCTTATTAGCAACATAATAATAATAATATAATAATAATAATAATATAATAATAATAATAAATAATAATAATAATAATAATAATAATAATAATAATAATAATAATAATAATAATAATAATAATAATAATAATAATAATAATAATAATATCAATCATCATGATTTTATGAAACATTAAAGTTTTTAAAATAAAAATATTTGGCAAAAACAAAATTGGAAATAGGAAATAAATAAGAGGAGAGTAATAAGGAAAAGAAATAAAAATAAGAAAAAAAAGAGGTGAAAATAAAATAATTCCAAGGAAAATAAAATAAAAGTTAATAATAATTTGGGTTAAAATAATTAATATAGCATTATTTGTATTATGCAAAAAAATTATATATCAATCATCATGATTTTTGGTAAGAATTATATTTTTGAAATATAATAAATAGTTAAAGAAAAGGTTCAACACAATCGAGGTGAGAATATATTGTTAGAAATGGAAGGAAAAAAAGGAAAATAAGAACATTAGGGAAAATGAAAATGGAAAGATAAAATAAATATAAAAGGAGAATTGAAAGGAAAACTAAAAAAGAAAGAATGTAAAAAGAAATAAAATAAAGTAAAATATGAAAAATAGGGTGTACCAACATTAAACCCATATTTTAAACATGCAATAAATAAAATTTAATATTATATCTAACTATTAGTAGGTATTGTTGCATTTCTATATGTTATATAATATTAGTTGTGCTATATACATTATACATTATTATAAATAATATTATTTTAGTAAAATTTGGTTCAATCTGATCGAAGTAGATCTAACTGATCCAACCGTGATACATTTAGATGTTTGATCCGATCTCCTGTATAGTTATGAAAACATTAGATTATTACTTTTTGGAGAATCTTTTGTTCACTTAAATTTAAGTGATTATTTGGTGATTTTTTATTTACTTATTGGAGAATCTTTTGTTCACTTAAACATCTCTTTTATCTATTATTATCTTTTGTCTACAATATTGATTCGAATAATTTAACTCATACATAGGAACTTGAGTGAGAATTCTCAACAAAATAGGTGACATATAAACAAGTCGAACAAGAACAAAATTTTGGTATAAAAGTTTAGCATGCAATGTCTTTTAAAATTGTGATAAAATAATTAAATTTGAGATTTTCAATGCTCCATATTGAATATATCATTCGCGTTGAAATAAAAGATTCCTATTTAATTCATTTCAAGGTGCAATCACTTAAAAGTACTCTACCTCCATTAAGTCCTAAGAATGATCATTGAATCGTGAAACAATCAAATATGAGTTTTTCATCTCGTTATGAATGACCTAGATTAAAGTAAGATGAAATCCAATCTGGATCATTCACGGTGAGAAAAAATACTCAAATTTAAATATTTCATGGTTCAACATCTTAAAAGGCATGCACTTTCCATTAAATCCTTAAGAATGATCGTATGGAGGCACAACACTTTTAATTCATTGTATCATAAAACAATCAAATATGTGAGTCTTTCAATTGATTGCGAATAATTTAGATTGAAGCAATATAGTTTCAGTCCGAGTAATTTTTTGATGTATGAATTTGGATTTAATATCACCTCCATTAGATCTTTAGAAGTGATCATATTGAGGTGCAATCTTTTAAGCAGTTGCACCATGAAATAATCAAATTTTAGCCTTATGTCATTAAGAATGGTCATATTTGAAGCAACTAATTTTAATCTAGATCGTTCGAGATAAATGAGAAATCAAAATATAATAAGCATACTCGTTGTTTAGTTTGGTTCTTGTGTTGTAGCATCACGCTTCTCTTCGTTTGTCGTTCAGAAGGAATATCTATACGATATAAACTCTTCTTTTAGTTTGGTTCTTGTGTTGGATCAGACATGGAACTTCTATAAAAGATCTTTCCACTCAGTCATCATACTTCAAGTCAAAGTCACGACATGGATTACACCTGCTCAGCACACCACCATATAAGAAAATGGTGGGATAAAGAGAATAAAGGCCAAGACCCTAGGTATCCTAGAGGTTGTCATGCAACATAACTCACTCCCACCTTCCTTTTTAGGGACGGGACATCGAATATGTTACAAGCTAGGCAAGAATTGACGACACCACTTGCAACGATTTTCCCAAAGAAGTGTTGTACTACCTTGAAGAGAAGCAACAATGGACATCTATTGATAGCTGACTTCATATCAAAGTTGTAGGTCTTACGGTAACCTCTTATCCAAGGTGGTCGAAGGTCCCATCCATAGAGATGGAACCTAGAACCTCCATGAGCCAACTATGTAACCCATGAAGCAACCTTTGGTTAACGTAGTTACTGATACCAACCTTTTTCCATGGTGAGTGCTTTCGTATATAAGATAATTGCTGCATTTAGGAGTGATAGTGATCCTTCCGCGGAAGGGCTACTCACTATAGAAGTTAGAATGTTTCATGGTGAAATAGTTTAAATGTAATGCCCAAAGAAGCACACCCTACCAGATACATAATGCTCTCTCAGAGATGCTACGATAATGTTATGCTTGACTTTATGATTGACCATTCGACCAATCAACAATAAAGAATAAAATAAAGCTTTAAAACTCTTTCAATAAAATAAAAAAGTGGAAGTCTAAAACAATTGTAGGTCTCATACATACTAATATAAAACTAATATAACTCAATAGAAAACTAAAAGGAGACACTTAAATCTAGGACCAATATTCATGTGCAAGCAGCATCCATCACGAGCATCAATAGTCGTATGCGACACCAGCCAACATATCAATGTAGACCACTCACCTACAGGATCCAATAAAAGAGAGACAATTCTCTCATAAGCTATAAAGTCCAATATGTAAGGCAAAAAATATAACTTTCATGATAAATTAAAGTATAAGACTAAGCTAGGACAATATTATAAAAGTTAATCAAATATTGTTATTCCTTAATCATCCATCTTTACTTCCTTTCCATTAACCATTCTTCTTTGCTTCTTTTCCATTTATCATCAATCTTTCACCCTTGCAATCTTTTAATGCTATGATCAATGCAATATTTAGTCCAAGTGAATTATCATGTCGTTATCTTTGACTTATCTCGTTATTAATTTTGAGGTGACTTTGTAGGCTGCTTTATGATGACTTTGAAAGGGTTCATAAGTCTTTGGAGGTACGCCAATAGGTCAATGGGGGTGTAAAACCACGAACAAGGGGAAGGATGCTTGAGAAATTCTTTCATTGTAGGGTGGGGAGAAAACCAAGCAACATGAACTATATAGCAGTTGTTCTATCAGCCTCCAACATTGATGATATTATTCCAAACTTTACAATGTATGACGACCTCATCATTTTTTAGTGAGTATGATTGACCCTTATCTTTCCACATATTAGTCCTTTATTCAAGAAAAAAATTAATCATCTTCGGGTCTTCTTCGGGTCTTCAAAATAGAATAAACACACACATCATCAAACAACACAGTCCATGTTAGATATGAACTCAGACCGTGTTTATCAGGGTAATCAACGTGGGCCGTGTGAAGGTACGACATAGACCGTGTCCCATCAACATTTATTATTAATAATCTTCACTCGACGCGGAAGACGCCCGAAGATCTGTCCGATCTCTAGCACAGATCATGTCCTTGCCCTTCCCAATTCTTTAAATAATCTGAGGCACTGATCAACATGCTAGGGAACACAGATCGTGTTCAGTTCCAACCCGATCTGTGTCACATGACTGGTATAATTTTTGGGTTTCTCTTTCTATTTATTCAACGACGGACGCAATCCATGTTTGAGAAGGACATGCATGTCCTATCTTACATCCAATTATTAACTTCATTATTCTAAGACATGCCCTCCAAGTCCTGGGTGACACAGACCATGTTCGGTGTCCCTGAGATCATGTTCGACGATTGGTGGCATTGGGGTTTCGTCCCTATGGAAGTGGCCTGTGTTCGAAGGGGATCTAGTTTGTTTCTGATCGCCCAGGCCGAGACTTCCATGGATTTTGATGACATCAACTACAATTTTTTGGTTAAAAAATCATCATATGATTATGTCCAAGTATTTCTAAGATCTAAGAGTTTAAATAGGGATTAATACATAATAATTCAGACCATAAATTATTCTATATAGGAGAAAGACTAGCATGCTTTAATATATCATGAATGACATATTTAAGGGGATCCGCCTAATTGCATACATATTTTCTTGATTTTCTCACTCGTTCTTTCCGCTATATTGATTCGTGTTCTCTCGATCTTCCTGTTGTTTTGATTTTCTTCACGTTCTCCTAACAAGATTTTAACATGAATTTAGGAGAGGGAGGGAGGAAGAGAGAGGGAGGGAGGGAAAGAGAGAGAGAGAGAGAGAGAGAGAGAGAGAGAGGAGAAATTCCTTTTGCACCTCGTGAGAGAAAGAAAGAGAAGGGAGATTGCTCTATGATGGCTACAACTTTGAGGGAGAGAATAAGAATTATGAGAGTTTTTGCCCTCACCCTTAGGGTCTTATTTACAGGGTTTTCCTAGGGTTTCTCTAGGCCTAAACCGACCGAAACTCCATTATATAAATCCAACCCGAAATTAAAGTACTATTCCTAAATAAAAAAATATTAGATTTAAAACAGGGAGCACAACATGATTCGTGTCAAAATGAACAGACCTGTGTACGCCTTCGACACAGACTGAGTTTTACATAATATATCTCTTGAAAAAAAGAATTTGTCCTCGAATTTAGGGCGAAGATTTAGGCTTACCACAAAGGGTTAGAAACTCCTTGCACATCTCTTATTCGAGTTCCCATGTGGCCTCATTGTCTCGGTGGTGACTCCATGCTACTTTGACCAATAACGCCTTGTTGCCTTGGGCTATTGACGATACTTCAAGATCTTCACCGGGTGCTCCTCATGAGTGAGAAACTCCTTCAAATTTGGCTCTTCAAGTTGGATTACATTGGCATAATCGTGTTCGTACTTTCTAAGCATGGATACATGAATGATATTGTGCACACACCCATAAGAAGATGATAATACCAATCTACATTCTCCTTCACCAATCAACTCTAGCACCTCAAATGGACCAACATATCGAAAGCTAAATTTCCCTCTCTTGCTGGATCTCATGACACCCTTGGTTGGTGAGACTTTTAGCATCACCCTATCTCAAACCTTAAAGATATGTTCTCAGCGTCCTTTATCAACATATGTCTTTTTGTCAGTTTTGTGCAACCTTCATTCTTCTCTTGATTTGGTCGACTCAGTGTGTGCGTACTTTTATATCACTTGCAGGCCTAGCAGCTTCCACTCGCCTACTTTGCTCCAACATGTTGATGAGTGGCATGACCTTTAATATAATGCCTCAAAAGAAGTCATACCTATACTAGAGTGATAGTTGTTGTTGTAGGCAAACTCCACCAATGACATATGATTATCCCACCATGACAATCGTGTGCATATGCTTTGAGCATGTCCTCTAATGTCTGGATTGTCCTCTCATATTGTCCATCAATATGTGGGTGAAATATCGTGTTATAAAAAGTTTTTCCAAAATCTTGCTATGAACGTAGAATCTCTATTTAACATTATAGACACAAAGATTCCATCAGACTTTCCACTAACTACTTCCATTTTATATGGAGGAAATGTGCAGACTTGATCAGTCTGTCCACCACAACTCATATAGCATCATGTTTTCTCTTGGTTTTGGGTAAGTTAGTCACAAAATTCATTGCAATGTGTTCTCACTTTCGTTCCAGTATGCTCAAGAGCTTGAGCATTCCATATGACCCTTAGTGTTTACTTGCTGGAATATGATGTATCGAGATACATACTCAGCAATTTCATTCTTCATATTATTCCATCAGAAGGTTCTTTGTAAGTCTTTATACATCTTCGTACTTTCTAGATGGATGGTGAACTCTGATTTGTGACATTTGTCCAATACCGCCCTTCTGGGTGTAGCATTCTTGCATGAGGACCATAGACGACCTTGGTATCTAATTTTTTCATCTGCAAACATTATGAAATCCTTTGCTTCAGCTGCCACTTTTGACCATGTGACTATACTTTGCATCCTCTATTTGGGCATTAATGATCATGTTCACTAAATGTACTTGTATCTAGTGGTTTGAGCCATCAACATTGCTCCATGCCTTTTAGGTCTTGTTTTCCACTAAATGATGTCATTCATCTAACTTTAGTTATCTACTCTCAAGCATGCAATGTTCCTTCCCACTTCCTTCTGAAGGCATTGACATCTGAATTGACTTTCCTTGGGTGGTTCCAACGGTGAACTCGTAGCCCTTTGAGAACTCGATCCACTTGCATTGTATCATGTTGAGATCCTTTTGCGAGAAGATATACTTCAAGCTCTTGTGATCATTGAAGATCTCAAATGTTTCGTCATATAGACAGTATCTCCAAATTTTTAAAGCGAAGACCACTATTGCACACTCCAGGTCATGTGTGGGGTAGTTCACTTTGTATTTCTTTAGTTGCCTCGATGGGTATGCCACAACCTTTCCATGCAACATGAGCACACATCCAAGACCTATTCTGTAGGTGTCACTATACATCATATATCCACCACTTTCAAAAGAAATGATAAGTATTCATGTTGTTTCAATCGAGTCTTCATCTCTTGAAAATTATGTTCGTACTTTTTGGGATCACATGAATTTTATTCCTTTTCTTATCAAGTTCGTTAGAGGCGATGCGATGTTTGAGAAATCCTTAATAAATCGCAATGTATCTTGCAAGTTCCAAGAAGTTGTGAATTTTCTCCAATGTTCCTTGATGTTGTCTAGTTTGAGATCGCTTCACCCTTAGCAGAGTCCATCGTGATTTCCTGCTTTGACACAATATGTCCAATGAACATGATTTTGTCTAGTTAGAATTTGCACTTGAATAACTTTGTGTATAACTGATATTGCAGCAAAAAAATCAACATAATTATGAAATATTCCCAATCCTCTAGGATCGTTGAGTAAATCAGAATATCATCAACAAAGATGATGACGAACTAAAATTAATAAGATTCGTTAAATTCTCGATAGGGCTATGAATATTCTACTCATAAGATTCATTAAATTCTTTAAGAGTGATCATATGCAACGTCTAAGTCAGTTGTATTTTGAAATAATTAAACTTGAGTATTTTTATTGAATGGTCTAAGATGATTTCAATCTACATCATTAGTAATGAGATAAAAATATATATATTTAACTGTTCCGTAATACAATGACTTAGAGACACTATACTTTCATTAAAATTTTAAGAATGTTAGCATGGTAGTGCAACGTATTCAAATCTTGGCCCCATGAAATAATCATTCATGAAACAAGATCGAAACAATTATATCATACATGGAAAGTTCACAATTAAAACTCTACCTAACATTTTTTTATGCCATTTGGATTCTCTAAACCAAAAAAATAGACGTGCATTTTAATACCGAGCTAAAAAACGAAAAAGTATTGTATTTATATTATACGAGCATAAATTATTCACTTCCCGACGAAACTTTTTTTCATATTAGTTGTCCCCCAGAAAATAAATATTTGAAAAAAAGGAAAATAAAACCGAAAAAAGCTTTAGGCCGCATTTGCCATTTGGTGTTCATTTTGCTTATGATAAAACGAGGAGATCAATTTGTGACCACATGCTTGCGAACGGCAGCCCGCATAACTTTGCATTCTTTATTTTGATCAAGAAAATACTAATTTTACTCCTTTTATTCGAATTGAGTTATTGAAATATTATCAGCTCCGGACACATATGTCCCCAACACTATAAATAATCTGCCTTTTTTTATTGCAGGGAGAAAAAGAAGATGTTTTTTTTATTATAAAAAAATAGAAGATGGTGTAAAATTTTAAAATAATATGTCATGTGCCCCTCGGCACATGTGGCCCAACACTTGGTAGTTAGTACTAGAAAAAGAAGCTTACCTACCATTCTATTGCACGAAGAAAAGAAGATGGTGTAAACAATTTTAATAATATATATCATCAAAACAAATAAAATATTATATCAAAAAATTAAGTAACAAAACAATAGGCCATCTAAGCTTAATAAAAAAACATCAGAAAACTATATTTTTTGATAAAATTTATTAAAAGAGGATTATATATTTAACTCACTTATTTTATATTCGATTATTCATCATCCATCAATTTTTTGGATAACCAAAATTAAAACGAAACTAAATAGCAAGAACAAATAAGTAAATAGAAATAAGTAGTCTCATAATAGAATAAATAAATAGGCAACAAGCAAAACGTCCTCTCCGATCTCTCCTTGCTTTGCTGGTGCTCTCCGATCTCTCCTTCCTTCCTCGTTGCTGCGCGCAGAGGACGCCGCCCATTGCCCCATTGCGTCTTCCTCCGACTCATCGCCTGCTGCTTCTTCGGCTGCTCGGTTCGTCGTCGCGGCCGCTGCTTCTCCTTCCTCCTGACGTCCCTATCCTCGGGTGGCATCGTTTCATCGTCATGGGCATGATCTGGGATGCATCCAATGGCCCTGAGCCTCGAGATTTCTTAATTATGGTCTGCTACGCCTTGTTCTTCTTCGTCGCCAGGCTCTCGCTCGACCGCTTCGTCTATAAGGTTTGCGTCCCTCCCCCTTCCCGAGCTCTTTGGGCTATTTGATCGATTAGTTGGAGTGTATCTTTTCTAAACTCGTCTAAGCTTGTCTCTGTAACATGAGTGCGAAGCAATGTAGCTAAAAACAAGAGAGACCTGGTGCGTAGTGATGACTGTATACATCACATTGTGCATAGTTTGCATTTCATATATTGAGTTGTATATCTTGCAAAACAGAAGGAATCTGCATTAGAAAATAGTAAACAACGCACTAATTGTCATGTGTCAACAACTTAAAGTAATATTTTGTCAAATAGAAGGTTGATTTTTTTTTTTGTCAAATGATCACATTGGAATTATATGTTAACTATGGCCATTCATAGATTCTCACTATAAAGGTGGCATGGGGATGATACTCATGTCTGATCATTGTAGCTGGTTGAATGCATATGAAGTTTTCACTCTCAAACTAACGGGAGAACACCAAATTCAATGGGAATCTCAATTCCTTCAATTGTTGTCCTTGGTGCATGTTGGAGTTTAGATCTTGATCCCTGCTAGGAATCTGCACATTCGAATTTAGATAGGTTGTTTCCTGTTTTCAGCATCTTAAGTAAAATCATAGAGATCCATTTTCTGCTAGTATATTTATTTATCTAACTATACAATTTTTTTGATATTCGTGGCTCTTGTTTTATTAATAAATATTTTATAATTCAGGGCTTCTTGAATATGTAATTGCTTAGGTTAGGGGAAATTCCAAGAGCCATGATATTTGAATAAATAATAACTTCTGTAAACTTTATCTATTAACCATTATTATTCTTCTGCTTGCTGAGGAAATTTCGCTTTATGTTCTTTCCTTAGTTTTATGCATAAATTGGATTTCACCCTATAAGTTATTAATCTCCTCACTGAGCATGCTGATCAATGTTCCAAAAATAGTCTTTCCTTCCTGGTGTTGGGTTTCTCTTTCTAATGAATATTTCACTATCACAATTTTTTGTGCTTAATTTACTATCATGAGGTTTACACAATCAAGCTTAAACTTGTGCTTATTATTCTCTTTTTTTCAGCCTATTTCTTTAAAACTGTTGAACTATAAGACTATTCCTCTGAGGAGTGATGCTAGGTGGTCAAAAGTTGAGAAGTGTACTGAATCAATGTGGAAATTGACATATTATGCAACTGTTCAAATTTGGGTATTTTCAATTATAAAGCAGGAGCCATGGTCATTGAACACAAAGCAATATTTTGAAGGGTGGCCAGATCAAGAACTTAAGTGAGTCCATAACTTGAACAACCAGTTTTTGGGTCTTGCTGCACAATTTTTTCTATTTTCTTTTTGATGTTTAGCTTTCATATTTCTAGTATCAAGGAATATTTGCTAACCATTGATACAACTTGTTGTCTATGTGCTTATGCTTTTAATTGCAATTATTTTCGGCATTAACCTTGTATCTAGAAGATTACTTGCCTCTGACTAATCTAGTTCGAGGATTAAAGTGTTGAATGTTCTTCTCTCCTAACAATGTGCTTCTGGATTTGATCTTGAGACCTCTCACCGGGGCTCAACCTGCTAGCAATTGAACCAACCACTTGTTGGTGAATTGATAATTTTGATATCATCGCCATCTAAAAACTCATTCTACATTTATTTTTATTGGAAGGACATTTTTACCTTTATTCAATTCAGTATAGCTGCGAACTTGAAAGTACTTTGTTGCCACTTGTTGCTAACAACTTTAGCATGCATCTTGTAAAAGTTGTTCACAAGTTGAGTGTCATCCTTCTTTATCGACCATTACTTGTCTATCTTCTTATTGAGCTTTTTTCTTTCTCAGAAAACTACAATGATGCCATTTTCTCGCAGTTTCTTCTGCTGAACTTCTTCCAGTCTATAGAAAGATCACACGTTAGCAAAAATAGAAAACTTAATGTAACCTACTAACCTTTAAAAGAAGAAGAATTGTTGCTGTATTGTGAACTTTACCTTTTATAATAGTCATCAATTTCAACTTATAACAATATTACATCAAGGTTCTTATCTATCCTTTTTTCTGACTGTTCACATGTTTTGCTCAACAATTCATGGTTTACCCATTCTAAAGAGATTTTTGTTTACTCACTTGTTTTTTCTTCACAAAAATTAATGTAACCCTCACCTATTTATGCTGAAGTTATGCCTATAATCTTATGATGATTTTGTGCTTTTCTCTTTTTGAGAGGAAAAAGGATGGTTAACAACGTGGTAAGCATCCAGGTCATTCTATAGATGATTGATTAGGTTTTTTGGCTTTTAACCTTATCAATCATCAATTAGATCTTGATTTCTTTTTGTTAATTTTATTCATCCATTTAATCCTGTAAAGCTAACTTATTTTCTCTTTCTTGTTAGGTCCTCTTTGATGCTTTTCTATATGTGTCAGTGTGGATTTTATGCTTACAGTATTTGGGCTCTTATTGCATGGGAAACTCGTCGAAAAGATTTTGCAATTATGATGTCCCATCACATAATAACCACGATTTTGATTGGATTCTCCTATATTACTAGGTATCTCTGAGAAGCTAAGTATTTTAGCTGTTCTTTTTCTTCTTCTAAATTCATTTCTTGATTATCCACTTAGGCTCTGTTTATTTGCAGAATAAGACCCATTGGAACTTTATTCAACTAAACATGGTAGAGTGCCAAAGTTGCCTTTTAAAAAAAAAGTCAACCCTGTGAATTGAGCAAAAATGAGAGATAAGCAATCCCAGTGAGAAGCTGGAATTGCTTATCCCACAAAGAATAAATAATTATTTATGGGCTATAATTCTTATTCAACTTTTTTTTCCTGAAACTGAATTCTTATTTAACTTATTCTTCACTACAACCAAACACCACCTTGATTTTATGAGGGTGTTGAGTTGTAGGTTTAGTCATCTTAAATATCTCCATTATTCCTATTTGGAAAATAATCATTGCTTTCTTTTAGATTGACAGGGATGCCTACCAGACTTTGAAGGCATCCTATTTTATTGATGTAATATTTAAAGAATTAATGTAATGTATGTACATAGTAAGTCCAAGTTTGGCCAAATCTCCTGCCCACAGACTGGCCAAATAACATGGATAATGATGATGTCTGCATTCCTGAAGAAACATGCATTTCTCTGGAGGAACCTCATTGGCCCATAGGACAGCTAGGGGTAACAAACATTTGTGTCGAGAACCATACACCATAATATTCTGTTGTCTGCCCCAGCCTTAAATGACTGCCAAAAATTCCCAGCAGAGGTCATGTCTAGCCATTGACATTGCGTTCCGAAAAAGAAGAAGAATCATTTGTTTGCAGATTATTTCTTTAGCATGTTGAAGTGCGTGTGTGTGTTGATATGACCATTCATTATATTTGAAGTTTGACTTCCCCAGATGAACCATATAACCAGAAGAAATATAATACATCTCATAAGCTTGGACAGTTCTTGATGAACATGTAAGAATTGCCTCAACTAAAATAGATGGAATTTGAGGTGAAAAGACATTCAGCTTCATCATTAACTAGGTATTAGTAGAAATATCGAGATAAATGAGCTACATCTACATAAAATATATATGGGTTTTGTTGTTGAACATTACAATTTGGAACTCATCCCTCTTTCATTCTCCCTTCTTCTTTATGATTGGTACTTGTCCAAGGGCATTTGCAACATTCAAATATCACCATCATATTATTTGTCAGTAAATTTTCATCATGGAACTATGCTGGCTCCTGTTGAAAATCGCCCCAGCAGCTTAACTCTATGCTGTCTCTGAAAAAGAAAACAAATGGTTTTGGACTATGCTCATCACAATGATGAGATACACGGACTTTTAATCCTTGAATGTTAATCTTAGGTGCATTAACCAAACGAAGCTATTCTGAAAATTATTGAGTGAAATTCCTATAAGAGTAATTTAGCCTATTACAACAGTTTCCCTGATGCTGGCCTTATTTTGAGCATACATGTGGCTTTTCAGACACGGTTTTCTCGTTTCAAGGCAACTGTACTGAATTCCGGAAAGCATTGTTCATGACAATTTCAATGTTTATACAGGTTTTTCCGGATTGGGACTGTGATTCTTGCTCTACATGACACCTCTGATGTGTTTCTGGAGACAGCTAAGTTGTTTAAATATTCAGAAAAGGAAATGGCGGCTAGCATGTTCTTTGGGTTCTTTGCAGTCTCGTGGCTATTATTACGGTTGATATATTTTCCCTTTTGGATAATCAGATCTTCAAGGTTTGCCAGAACCATAAGTTTGCGTAGCTGAAGATCTCCCTTTCTCTTCACTAATCTCTCTCATGATGGTTGTCATTTCAGCTACGAGTCTATCGAAGCTCTGAAATTGCTGGAAAGGTTTCCGATAATTTTGTATTACATATTCAATGTGATGCTGCTCACCCTGCTTGTGTTCCATATGTATTGGTGGAAACTAATATGCAGAATGATTATTAAACAGTTAAACAATAGAGGGCAGGTGGGAGAAGATATAAGATCAGGTACGGCAACTTATGCAATATCTTTGTGTGGCATTCTGTTATCCTAAAAGTTCTTTACTAAAAAAAGAAAAATGCTAATCAGTTGGGCAGTTGCATACCTAGCAATATCAGCCATGCTCCTCCATTAGGTGCCTATTGATTTGTTGTGATAGTGTGACTACCTGCTGGTGATTTTATGCTTGATCTTTAAGCTGGATTATAAATTTGGATTGACTATTATCAACAAATTTTCACCTACATTCATTGTTAGAGGCAATAGTTCACTTTGATTCTTTGTTATAAACAATTCCGTGTTTGCATGCATTGTGTACGTTCACTTGTTTCCCTGTTCCATATAAAAAAATTGAGATGTAAGCATCAGACATTCAGGATTTGACCCAACAACACATTAAGCATTCAGGGGTTTGCTCAAATACATCCTCAGTATTTCTCATGTGCTTCTTTCTTGTGACCTGAATTGCCTCTTGAAATATAGAGCAGCCTTAGGAATCCATTATATGATAAAGTTCAAACTTTTTGGCTTGGTCCTAGGACTGTTATCATGAAAATTCACCAAATTTGTAGAATTTCTAAACCAAGAGCACATTCTGGATCCATGTCTATCAGTAGAATTTTGCCAAAATCACGGGCTTGTTTCTTCAACCAGGACAGTGTGCTAAAGACCCTGGACTGCTTTTATAAAATTGTTTGCATAGTGAACAAATTTTCCACTACTCCTAACAGATGACTTGGAAACTATATTACTGTGACCTGTCAGAATACTTTTGATTCTATCATTGACATTGATCTAACTCAAATACAGATTCCGAAGATTAAGACTGCTCACAAGTTGGGTCATCCTGCTGCTTCAGTGGCACGAGTCCATGGTTGCGAACTGCAGAAGTAATTATTTCCGGAATTTAGCAGCAGGTATGGTAAGCTTCAACCTGTTTTCATTCAGAGTAATAGGTTCACTTTCATTGGCGTCTCTGCATGGAAATACTTGCTATTGAACGCCAGTCTGGAAGCAGGATTCATTCAGAATAGGCGAAGATGAACTCTTGTTGGTTCATTTCTGTTAGATATTTTGCTTCCATGATTGGAACTGATTCTTTGTTTCCACAGAAGGGATGCGTAGAAGGTATGTCAATTGGTTGTTGTATAATTGGATGTAGGCTTTTATATGCCATTATTTTGGCAACAGTTGTATCAGTTAATGAAATTTACCATAAAGCCACATTTGATGTGGTTTCATATCGTTTCACTTTCACCAAATAAATAGAAAAGTAATTATGATCGTATAATAGAACATTCATATGCTCTCTGAGTTTTGCAAAGAGGAAAAAATGATAAAACAAGATTTTTCTTTCAATCTACTTATATTACGTTATTGTTATTATTATTAATTTTAGATGGATATTAATTTCTTTCTATCACTGAACTCTGTAAAATACTATAAACAAATGTATATTTCGTTGTTCTTAGAGTTCACGACCTCTTGGTTTCAAACTTGGGAGAAAAATCACTTGTTGATTTCTCTTGTAATGTGGAATAAATTCGCCAGTGCATACACGCGTAGGGCTGATTCAATTTGAAGGAAGGATCAAATGCTGTGTAAGTATGTATCGAGTGGCAAAAATCTTGGGAGACAGTAGCAATAAATGATTTGTAGTTTCAACTACGTTATTGCATCCGCCCACGGGCTTGAAAAAATAATAATAAATAAATTGAAGAGTTGGCTTTTGACTCTCTCTCTCTCTCTCTCTCTCTCTCTCTCTCTCTCTCTCTCTCTCTCCTGCTGCTGCGAAGTCGTCATGTATCCAAATCCATTATTAAAAAAAAACAAAATACTCTTATAATTTCTTCTTCATTAATTCGAAGGGAACATAAAGATAAAAACATATCGGTAGGCGGCCGATTGATCCGCTAACTTAAATACCAACTTTGTTTCCTCTTTGCGTGTCCTTTCCTCCTTCCACTTGTCTTCTTTTCTCCTCCCTCCCTCCTAATTCTTTGACGCCCACCGCCCGGGAAGAGCAATGGAGTCGGGGGACGGCCGCCGTCGTCGTCGTCATCGGCTACTTGAATCGTCGCTCTTCTTCTTCTACTTGCTGGCGTCGGCCCACTGCCTCGACGCCGGCGGCGGCGGCAGCTCGAAATGGGGGAGTAGGAAGCGGAAGCACGAGATCAAAGGGCCGATCAAGACCCTGGTGGTGGTGGTGATGGAGAACCGCTCCTTCGACCACATGCTCGGGTGGCTTACGTCCAAGGGCTCCCCGCCACGCCCCGACATCGACGGCCTTACCGGCCGGGAATCCAACCCCCTCAACTCCTCCGACCCTTCCTCCCCCCGGGTCGTCGTCTCCGTTGACGCCGTCTTCGTCGACTCCGACCCCGGCCACTCCTTCCAGGCCATCCGCGAGCAGATCTTCGGCTCCGCGGACGCCGCCGCCGACCCCGCCCCAATGAACGGCTTCGCCCAGCAGGCCGAATCAATGGGCCAGGGCATGGCCAGGACCGTCATGTCCGGCTTCCACCCTGACAACATCCCCGTCTACGCCGCCCTCGCCGAGGAGTTCGCCATCTTCGACCGCTGGTTTGCGTCGGTGCCGACCTCAACTCAGCCCAACCGCTTCTACATCCACTCGGCCACCTCCCACGGCGCCTCCAGCAACGTCCGCCGGGACCTCGTCCACGGGTTCCCCCAGAAGACCATCTTCGACTCCCTCGACGAGAACGGCCTCTCCTTCGGCGTCTACTACCAGAACATCCCCGCGGTCCTCTTCTTCAAGAGCCTCCGCAAGCTCAAGCACCTCGTCAAGTTCCACAATTACAAGCTCGCCTTCAGGCAGCACGCCATGCTGGGCAAGCTACCCAACTACGCCGTCATCGAGCAGCGCTACTTCGATGTTGATCTCGACCCGGCAAATGATGACCACCCCTCCCATGATGTCGCTAGGGGCCAAAGGTTCATTAAGGAAATCTATGAGACACTAAGGGCCAGCCCGCAATGGAATGAGACCGCTCTGCTCATCACCTACGACGAGCACGGTGGGTTCTATGATCACGTCCCTACCCCTGTCTCCAATGTGCCCAACCCGGACGGAATCATTGGCCCCGATCCCTTCTACTTCAAGTTCGACAGGCTGGGAGTCAGAGTTCCCACCATCCTCGTTTCTCCATGGATTGAGAAGGGCACTGGTGAGAGTTTTCTTCTCATAGTTATCTTACTTTTAGGGTTACCTAGCAAAATTCCAGTACTACAATTGCACTATGCTTGATATGACAATTTCCAAGTAATTTCCTTGTGAAGTACGTACCACAATCTCCTTGTTCCTAACTCTCCTCTTAGAACTTAGCTAAAGTTTCCGGTATGCTTCTGTTACTCTAGCCTATATATCTTCTATGTTAATTATACTTAGAAAAATGAAACTTTGCATAAATGTTGCTCTATCCTAAACATCTATTTTTCATTCCTAACTTTAGGTGGCTCTTAGGTTAATAGCCTTCTCTTGCTTACAATTCTTTCAGTATGTTTATTTTCCTTTCTAATTGTTGTCTACTGAGCCACATCTATGTTAATCTCTTTCTTATTCTGTACCTGTTATTTCATGTTTTGAGCTTTCTATTTCTTGTTTTGTCAAAACATGTCAAACTAGATCCTGTCAAGCCAGTCAATATCAGAAAATTTTCAGGAAAAAGGGACTTCCTTTTCGTGAAGACGAATGTGCTTTAACATTCACTTTGTTGATCTTAAATGGATATGTCGATGGCTAAGATTATATGAAATGGAAAATCAATTGTGTATGTGTATCAGCTTTTTATGTTGAATTTTAAGTTAGCATATCATATATTTTTCCATATAAGAAACAAAATGAAAAATATATTTTAAACTCACTTGTATCTTTTCAACAAAAACACATCTTTTAGTTCATCCTCTACTTATTGATCACGATGAATTGTTTTCTGATGAATCATTATTCTTGTTTGCATTTTGTTCTCACATTTTTATGCAGTAGTCTTTTATCATTTTGTCAAGTGTTAACTCGTTTTCCATAGTCCGTCAAGGAAAAATAATCATCTTACACTTATTTTTTTCTTGATTTGCTTGTAGCTGACTATATCTCCATTCTTTTAATACTCTTTGGATTGTGATCCTTTACATAAGTATAAATAGCCATATTTTAGTCATTCAGCATTGTCCATGCTCCAGCAGTTCAGGTTTGCAGGAAGATCTCAGAACATTCTGTTTCCCCTATGGTAGGGGCTTTCAATGGTTCCTGATTTACTACTAGGAGGTGATTGTTATTTGATCCACGTGGGTATATTTGTATATGATTTGTAAAGTTAAACTTCACATTTATGTAATTGAATGCAGATGAAGGATGCTTTTGGTTTTATGATCAATATAAAAAAATTGTCTATATTTGTTATATCCAATTCAAATTTTGCGAAGGTCCATTCTCATAAACCAGTGTCGACCTTGCATAATCTTGCATTTCACTTTATTAATTTTGACACAGGTACGACCATAGTTTGTCAAACCTAAGATACTTACTCATCTTGGGCTTAGTAACTGGAGTTATTATGTGATATAAAATTGATCCAAGAGGAGGGCCATGACAAAAAGATCAAGAATCTGAATCTGAGACAATTGAGTAGACTGACAGAGACTGGGAAATTGGTGGAAAATAAGAAACAATGGAAGGAACAAAGAAACAGTATATGTACAGATAAATTGTCATAATCCATTTTTTTGTGCTAGATGCTTAAAATGAATAGAGATAATGTGGTATAAGAGATTCAAATGGATTGGATATTTTCGTCCTCTTCTTCTTCTTTTTTTCCCTTGCCCTCTCCAAGTCAATCCTCTCTCTCTCTCTCTTTTTCCCATGATAATCTCTATCTTATTTCTTAAATTAATATATTCAGTTAGTAGTTCTCTAAGTCAAGTGGAACTTTTTTAGGCAACTAGAAATGATTGCATTAGATGGCGAGGAGCAGTTAATTTCCATCCAGAACTGGAAGCTAATCTGACTGCCTGTTCTTTGAACATTTCAGGAGACTGCATAATGTAAAAGAACTGTTCAAACATAAACATCCGAAAGCAAATGAGACAGAAACATTCACTTTGACTGTTTTTTTGCATCTTCTCAGACCACGATGCACAGCTTTTTCTGACCCTTCTTTTGGGTGACATTGTTGGCATTGCTATACCCTGTTTTCCTTCCTCCTAACATTTGCATAATTGCACCTCAGCTAGTTCCTTTTCACCAAAAGAACTCATGCATTTGAATTCAGAAATAAGCTATTTCTATTATTTCCTTTATTTGGTCCTGATCCATGTTGGATAATTCAAGAGTATACCTCCCGTAAACTCTCTTATGTGCATACATGTTATTTAAATGCCTAGTAAAAAGGGTTATTTATATTGATTTTCCAATCCTCTTTTCATGCATAGCATTTCATTCTTGAAAGATGCCTTCAACATCAACTACATTTGTAAAAGAATTAGTAACGATGTATATGGCAAATATCTTTGGTAGTTTTATTAAAATGGAACAAAACTAGTCATTATCCCAAGTTCAATAAAATTAGAAATGCAAGATCATTTTAATTAACCTAGGATGCTTCTTTCTTGACTTATTAAACAATAATAGATTATGCATTCCAAGCATGAGAAGATGTACCAGTTGTACCATGAACGTTGCCCTCAAAAAAATTGTACCATGAATGTTGGAGGTCCTATGAGTAATAATTTAAGGATACAACAATGTATTTTCTGTTTACTTTGTATTATATAGATGTTTACTTACAGTCTGGTACATCTTATAGACAGGTACAGCAGCCCATGTGTACGGCTTGCTGAATAAAGAATTAAAAGGGTAAAAGGGAGGGGGGCACAATTGTTGAATGAAGTTTCTTGTGAACATACAAAAATGTTTTTTGCAACCTTTAACTATTTAGATTGTTACTTAATTCCCAATGTTGAAGGTAGCATTTGCTGTCTTCTATGTTAGCGATCTTCAGATGTACACAAGAAGAAGATAAAGAAACAATAGTACTGTTGGTATTAATTCTCGAACTCATTGGATGATGGAAGAGAAATAATAATATTCTGATTAAGGGAGACATTTGTTCACTTTCTATTGGATGCCTTTTCACTTGATAAATTGCATATTATGCTTTGAGATTCCCATCAGTTTCCCTTGGTGTCAGTAAGCAAATGAGTGGTTACTAACTCAAGTGCTCAACAATAACATCAGTAATCTGTTGTCAACAATCAACTATTTTGAATCACATGTATATATTTTTTAGAGGAGAAACACACGTTTATTGTCATTGCATCGATATCCTGTTTCCTGATGGAATTGCACATAGCAGAACGAGTAAATGTGACACAACAACATCGACGTCTAATTCATTTTCAAAAAGGTTGAATTATGTTGTAGATGCCCTCTTTTCACAAGGACTTTAGCTATTGAAGCTGTAAAGATAGTTTTAAATACCAAATATGCGGTTTCATTTACCTTTTCTTGGTAGTAAGTTTAATTTACTTTGAATCAATCATTTTGGAGAGCATTTTATTGACTCTGACTTCCTCTTCACCATGCAGTAATCCATGAGCCTAAAGGACCAACTCC
This sequence comes from Pontederia paniculata, assembly GCA_001647135.1. Lineage (NCBI taxonomy): Eukaryota > Viridiplantae > Streptophyta > Magnoliopsida > Commelinales > Pontederiaceae > Pontederia > Pontederia paniculata. Next base: position 47,164 of record LTAE01000791.1, read on the forward strand.
ATTTTCACATTTTGAGCACTCATCTGTGCCTGCAACTGTGAAGAAATTGTTCAATTTGAACTCCAACTTTCTCACAAAGAGGGATGCATGGGCTGGAACATTTGAGAACACCTTCCTAAGACAGACGCCACGAACTGATTGTCCAGGTCTGCACATTTTATATTATGCATTTACAGAAATGAAAGTGCTGTGTGTCCATAGCTGCCACAAACCAAACGTGTAAACAAGTAGACAATAAATAATAATGTCATATCACAAGTAAACCATCTATTAGAAGTCTCATTTGTCCATTTATTTCATTTATTAGAATAGGCAGGCATCTTATCTTGTTTATCAGGACGATTGTCTTCTATAATGTGTCTTCTAGGTTAGCTGACGATAGTCTTCCCCATTTCTTTGAATTACCAATGATTGCTTCTGGATGCTTGACTTGGAGTCATTTGGACCACTGATCAAAATCCAAAGCTAAACTTGATAGTCCATGAAAACTCAGACTCAGAAGGTGACAAATTGTTCTTTGTCAATTATCAAATCAACATAACAGTGGAAACTTTTTAAAATATTGAATATTATTGTAATGTGTACTGTTCTATAGAAGGAGACAACATTTATACTTTCATCATATGTAGAAATTTATAATTGATAAACCACTTCTTTTTCTTTGCTTTTGTTTTCATTGTAGACTTGTGTCCTTTGGCATTATTAGTGTATGGTCAAGCTGAACCTGTTTTAGTTGTTTAGCATAATCTAAGTGGGTTCCCAAATTAATTTGATTAAAATCATCATAGTTTATTGAAACAGAATGGTAATTGTCAATATGACCTGATGTATGGAGGTGATGTTAGATTTTCCAATTTTTTTTATAAACAAGTAACGTTGGATTTTGGGCAAGGTTACATTTGATATAGTTTATGGTTGATCTCATCTTTGTTGACCTGTAACATTTTCAAACTTTTCCTTCTAAAAAGACATTTTCAAACTTTTAGCCAAGCACACATGTTAGTATCTGCCTAGGATTCCCATGTACTTGGAAGTTTTGGCAAGACACTAACAAATAGAGGCCTAATTCACTAGTAAATACATACCCTTATGCAGGGGCTGTAATATGATTTGTGAAGGTGAGAGAGATGAAAGGTTGCAGGATTTTGAGACTGGAAGAAAATTGACCGACTCTACTAATGTGGACTAGATCTTCTGGTATTTGTCATATCAGATTATATTCCAGGACAGTTGTATGAGCCTCTAGAACAGATCCTGTTCAACTAAGTTGTCATTTACTACATGGGTTTGATGATGAAATTGTTTTACAAAATTGTTCTCATGCATTGATGAGCCTTCATGCAACGGTTAAATTGCTCCTTTGATGATCATGATGTCTCGGATCTGAATCATGGAATCATTCTTTGCTAAAAGCAGAGGGAAGGCTTTTTACATATTTATTCTTCTAACACCGATATCAAATAATAAGCAACTTATCACCCAAAATAAACTATAAGCAACTTTAGCAATCTTCATTGTGGATTTATCTCTTATTGTTTGACATGCGGTACATGCATATCATAGTAAATTCTCCTATATATGAGGCATACAAGTAATTCTGAGTTGTCTCATGCAGAGAAACTCCCAGAAATTGTCAAGTCACTGAGGCCATTTGGACCAAAGGAAGATGTAGCGCTAACGGAGTTTCAGGTGGAACTTATCCAACTGGCATCTCAGCTCAATGGGGACCATGTGCTCAACACCTATCCAGATATTGGCAAGGGCATGACTGTGGGTCAAGCAAACAAGTACGCAGAGGATGCAGTTGCACGTTTTGTGGAAGCTGGTAGAGCTGCTCTTAGGGCTGGAGCTAATGAGTCTTCCATTGTCATAATGAGGCCTGCTTTAACTAGCAGGACTACTGGAGGGTCTTCTAGTGGGTGAATCAATAAATCATAGATGAAACTCATACCAGATGAAGATGTATATAGTTCCGTTAATTCTGTCATTCAGATGTGCATCCTTCTGTGAGTTTAGATGGCTTCATTATATAGGAGCAAAGGAAGCCATAGACAAAGTGGGATTTGGGATATGTTGATCTTATAATGATGAGTTAAAGCTTGTATTTTGTATAATTGGAATGATAAATTTATGATTTCATAATTGTATGCAACAAACAACTTTTTTAAATGTTGCTTTCGGCATGCACCTTATTGTCGAATTATTTTCTTTGTATATTCTGCATCGCTATCGTTTGCAGCTTATCGATGGCCTTGTTTGTTGCATCGCATTTCGTAGTGAGAGGCTGCTTGGTTGTAACAAATAATGCAAAATTACAAGCTTTAGATGCAAGTTTGCTGGCTCAATTTGATTTAGGGATGTTATGGTAGATAACTAGCTCAGGTAACTTCCCTCGTAGATTTTCAATTGAACAAAACTAGTATAGATTTAAGAACAAAAGATAGTAATCTGAATATTCACTGAACAAGATAGTAATCTGAATATTCACTGAACTAGAATTAGTATTTTAGTTTAATTAATGTTATTTTCATTTATATAGAAATATATTAGATTTGCACGTTTGAATTCCAACATAGCCTCATATAATTATAAAATGAAAAATATTGGTCTGGAGTTAATGTTTGGCATCACATTCACTTTGGATTCTACTGATTGTTAGCATAACTTTCTTTCTTGGATTCTGTTAGATATATTTGTACCATACCTATGCTATTGTCCAGTGTCACAGGAGACATTTCATTTGATAATTTTTGCTGCTGGCTTCCGTTGCATGCCTTATACAAGATGATTGATTGAAAAGTTTTTACGCTTTGTTTAACCTTCAAATATCACTTCGTTACTCGAGTTCTTTTTTATTGCTTCACTATGCACTGTTGATGATAAACCAATTAAAGGAAAAAAATAAATCCTATGCATATATATGTAATCAACTACTATGTGTTGCCTTTTAAGGGACAATGTAATAAATCCACAATTCTGAATGCTTTATGTGGATCCAAGTAATTCTCACTCGATCAAGACAAAGATTAGTGGTACACTAATATATTGCAACTACAAAACAAATGCAATTATGTATCGTGAATAACGATTACACATCCATGATAAAACAGAAAGATGTCATTTAGAATTGAGCATTTTGTCAGATCGCAATAGTTGAGTGAAAAAAAGCGAAGTGTACATAAATGACCAATTGCTTTACATGATGGTGTACCTGTATTAAATTATGTATTTTATATATTAAATCGTTACCAAATTTATGATTAATATAATTTAAAATTTTTATTATTTATTAATTTTTTTAATTATAAATTTAAAATTCAATGATTTAACATACAGATTAGGTTACACGGTAGTATTTAAGGTTAGGTTACATGGTAGTATTTAACATACAGGTTAGGTTACACGGTAGTGTATCTATGGATACACCTTCATTAAATTCTCAAGTAACACATGTAAAAACAATCACAAATAACCTTTAAAAACACTGTGATCGAGGAGCTTTGATAATTACACTATATGCTGACTTCACTATATAAAAAGGAAAAATAAATAAATCCTACGCACATATATGTAATCAGCTACTATCTATTGCCTTTTAAGGAACTCCATGTAATAAACCCACAATTCTGAATGCTTCATGTGGATCCAAGTAATTCTCACTCGATGAAGACAAGATTAGTGGTAGACTAATATATTGCAACCACAAAATAAAAATAAAAATAACGATTACACATCCATGATAGAACAGAAAGATATCATTCAGAATTGAGCATTTTGTCAGCTCGCAATAGTTGAGTGAAAGAAAAGCGAAGCGTACAGAATTGAACAATTGCTCTACAATCAAGTAATACATGTAAAAAAAATCACAAATAACCTTTAAACACTCTGTGATCGAGGAGCTTTGATAATTACAGGATTATATGCTGACTTCCCTATATAAAAAGAAAAACAAAACCGGAATAATTAATTCAAGCAAATCAACTTCCAGAAAAACAAAACAAGCATAACAATACACATAATACACAAAAAGAGTGTCCAACCTTCCTCTTCTCCAAGTTCTTTTCTTCCCTGGACTTTTTTTTTCTTTTTTTCTCTATTTCTTACAACACCATACCGAGCTAAAAAAAAAAGCCTTTTTGCTCTTCTTCCCCTCGGCCTTCAAAGGCTTAAACATGCAACATAGACATTCGGAAACTACATGCATATCGTTTACGCCTAATTTATTACAAATCACAGAGAAATGCCGAGCCAAAAGACGACACGGCCGGCGGCCTCGACGACCCACGGGGAGAAGACGCGGGCGAGGGACGGCAGAGTAGGCGACGTGAGCGCGCCCAGGATGAACCAGTTCACGCTCAGCAGAGCGACAGCATCAGATGCAGGCTTGTTCTTTATGGTGGAGAAGAAGTCGATCACGCTGCTGAGCGACATGCCCACCACGATGAACAGCGCGATCACGAGAGGCACGCACGGGTCCTTTGCTTCCCAGATGATCATGCCGACCAGGACGGACAGGAGCGCGCTGAACAAGCTCCGAGAGAGCGCGACTCGCCTCTGACGCTCCAGCGCCTCGCCGACAGAAGATACCTGCAGAGAAGCGATGAAGATATCGTCATGCTTCGTCGTGTCCTTGAAGCTGCCGCTCAACTCCCAGGGATGCTTGGGGCTCAAGCTGCTGCAGCTGCTCCTGCGAGCACTGGAAGGGCTGCCATGGTCTACAGCATCTCCCCCAGCTGATCGAGCCCTGCGGCCGTCGCCGGCGATTCCGTAGTTCCAGGTGCTCTTTCCTTCAACTTCTCTCAGTCTCATGTTCTCTTCTTTAAGTTCCTGCAACTGCAAACGAGTGCATTGACATCGTTAAAGATAATATATCAATTTGCTGCTGCTGCTGTGCAGGTAGACATTTGGATGTGTAGAAGTTTAGGATTGTAACCTGATTGTCCAGTAGATCAATTCTGGAAAGAGCCTTCTCGTGTTCCTCTTCAATCTCCTCGTACAGTGTCTCTACAATCTTTCTGTCTTTTACAGCAACTTGCAATCGCTCCTCGGCCTCCTTTTTCTCCCAAGAAAGTTGATCCAACTGAATCTGCATCTCATTGAGGAGCTTCTCTAACTGTAAATTATCAATCAGGGAATTAATGCATACATAAGCCAAGAGGAAATCATCATGATATAAACTGTAAACAAAGCATATTCAGTAAAAGATCTCAATAAAGAAATGTTGAAAAGCTACTGTTCGTGTAGCATTCATATGTGTGCCAATGGTTAAGGACTTCTTTGAACTGTCATTACGGTGTAATCAAAGTACAGTTAATGATCTCATTAAAGACATTTTAAAGTGAAAAGTTTTTTATTTGTAGTATACATCTGTTTGCCACTGGTTAAGGAAGCATGCATATTAAATTAGATAAATGTCGAGGGTGATATTTATGTTGGGAGATCAGAAATTAATAAATGCAGAAGCCAAACTGCATTCTTTTGACAAATGTCCAATAAGAGATTAAAGCATGTACTCAAAAGAGAAATGCTTTTAGCTTCAAAAACAGATCCCATAATTTGACTGCACAATCATCTGCAATGACAGTTCACGGATCTTGCATTATTTCTAGAATTTTAACCTTTTTTCCTTCTACTAACGAGTTAAGATTCATAGATGAAAAGACTGAACTCCGAGCACCACCCAAACGCCAAACGCCGCATTTAAATAATTGCACTGCAAAAAAACTTGGAGAAACTTGAACACTTGAAGCATGTACATCTACAAGCTTCATGTAATATGCTTAACCTTGGTCTAATATCAGAATTGTGACTCCACAAACCCGAAAATGTTCATCTGAATTTGACTGTAATACGCGCATCACAAACTAGAACTATTACAAGCGATTTTACGAATCATATGCCATCCAACAAATTGTTAATTCTGTGCCATAGCAGCTCCCTTTCCTATAGGAAACGTGCAAATTTCATTTCTGTACAAGTACCTACGTTTTGGATCATTTGCTCAATGGTGCCTGACAGAGATATCAGAGAATTGTGTTCAACTTGATCTAAAACTGCAAACCTCAGAAATCTAAAGAGAGAGTATATATATATATATATATATATATAGTGGATCAGATGAATTATATCACCTTGGACTCCCTCTGGAGAGCAGTGAGCATCCTGATGGGCAGCGTGACGAAGGAGACGGCCATGGCTACAATGTGGAAGAACAAATCGACATGGTAGCCGACGACGAGCTTTATCAGGTGCCACCAGACGAGCGCGGCGAGGACGACGGACCTCACCGCAAGGAGGAACAATATCTGGGCGAGCGTGAAAGGCGTCAGGATGAAGCACACGACGTTGTTCGTCATGAAAACAAGACGCTACCGCTCATTATGTTTCTTCCTGTGTCATCATCGATCAATATATACAATGAATTCATCGATGGACATAACTCGAACCAGATCAGAGGAGGAATTTTAAAAGAAAAGGGAACAATTTTATTCCGGGAAGAATTGAAAGAAGCAGTGGTGCATGAAAGATCCGAAATCGGTGGAGAACAAAAGAACTAAAAGAAGAAGAATAGGAAAAGGTACCTCATGGCAGGCGGTGGAACGAGAAGAAGAATAACAAGAGAAAGCGCAACGTAATGAAGTAGCGAACAGGATCAAATTGGGAATTAATGGAGGAGAGAGAGAGAGAGCATGCAAAGTTTTGGAGACGACGAGGATATGCATGAGACAAAGGAGACACGTTGCAGTGGCAGAATAATGCAGAACACACACGTGGAGCAAGAAGCATGCAGTTGAAAGATTTAATTATTAATAGATTTCGACGTTATCGATCAAGTACATACATAAATTATACAAATCTCTCTCTCTCTCTCTCTCTCTCTCTCTCTCTCTCACATCGCCACTTCTCATCCATTTTTATATCGCATCCGAAATCAATCTCTTGGATGGATAACCATCACTTCTTTTACTATTTTGCTTTCTTGTTCGGATATGATTTTAATTTCTTTATAGTTCAATTTTCTTCAAATACTCCACTTTTTCCGTATTTTTATTTAATTAGGAGAGGGAATTCATTTAATTTATGACATTTTGAAGAGTTGAAATTGAATTACTTTATGTTCACACACATAATTTAATCCTATCAATGTTTATAGTGGGTTGGTGGTTAGGTCAATTAGTGGGTAAAAAATGGCAATGAGCGGCGGGTGAAGAAAAAAAAAAAAATTAAAAATTTAATATAGATCATTTTTCTCAATTATTAAGAATATAATAGGTGAGAGAAAATAAAATAATATTTTTAAACAATTGAACTATCAAACTATTAATTTGATGACGAAATCAAAATAAAATTAAGTTATCATTTTTTAAGCCTACCTTCCAGATTGTTTAGTTCTTTTCAATTTACCGCATTTATCTTTTTAAGGTTTCTATTTGCAATTTTTTTACAAGAACATAAGAAAATATACCCACTTGTAAAATTTTATTTATCAGTTAGCCTACATGTGTGACTTTAATTTGAATTTATAAATTATAAGGTTATAAGTTATCCTGAAGATGCTAATCATCTATTTATATGAAATGAATGAATTTCATAATAAAAATTATATATAATATATTAATTGAAAATTTAATTTTTATAGTCTGCTTAAATATATATATATATATATTGAAAATTAAAATTTTATAGCATTGGGTATACCATCTTATATATGTTGGTTATTTTATATTATCACTTGCTTTTGTATGTTAGGCAAAGTGGGCGGCGGCCCCTTCCAACTCTGCTCCAGTGTCAGCCTGCCATCGGCCCACCGTCTCCACCCTTTTTCTTTCTTTTCTTTTTTTTTCACCACTCTCTTATAAAGTAAAATAATTCTATATATTACTGATATCACAATCCATGAGAAAGTTTCACTGTTTACAATAAAATAATTAAAAGGAACATAAATATATTTGATTTGTTTACTACAAGATAGTTTAAGAGGTACGGGCAACAAAGAACGTGTCATGTAAAAAAAAGAAACAATAATACAACTTGTACTATACAAATTCGAACCAACTCCATTAAATGTCGACTATGTTTATTTTCCTTTAATCACAATTTTTATTTTATTTCTTTACGATTTACATTTTATTTATAAAATCGCACTTTATCTTTGAAAAATAGAATAATAAAAAAATAGGGAAAATTATATTGTTTGGCATGTCTTCGGCTATGGGGGACTGCTCATTGTCCCAATGAGAGAGTCGAGCACCTGCATCATAGGTGAAAAGCACCCACAATTCCCTTTTAATTTCTTTTATTGTTTAAGATTAAGAAAGCAATTGCGTAAACAAGAGAACTATAGTAATGAAAAAAGAAATGATGTTACATTTGAAAAGTTCGAGGATGATAAATAAGTAATTTAAATTTTTTAGTATTTAAAAAAAAGAATGATTTAAATGTCATATTTCAAATATCGTATGATTTAAATGTCAATTATAATTGGTCATTTTTAATAAGATATCTATAACATTCACAGTAAACATAAAGTAAAATAAATCGTGTCTCAAATCCTAACATATTCTATATATACTTCTAGGTATCAGAGAAAATTTCTAAACCTTCGTCATTTTTCTCAAGTAGTTAGGAAATCCTCTGTCGCCTCCCTTCTCTTTTCTCTCATTTTCTTTTCTCAAGACCTAAGGTAAAATAAAAATATTATCTTTATTTTTTCTTCTTTCCTAGCCTCATAACAAGGGAATTTATATAGGAGGAAGACTCTAGGAACATCAAGAAAAGTATATAAGGGGACATTTAGAGTTGATATAGAAATTTAGGCTTTTTCCTCTACCCATTTTTCATATTTTATCCATGAAATGAGAAGAAACATATTCCCCCCTATTTTATATGAAGATTTCATGATTTTTTAGAATGATTTCATGACCGTGACAACATTACTATACTTTGGTCGTGGCCGTGAAACAGAGTTCACGACCGTGAACCTATCCACACAACCGTGAAGGCGAGTTTCATGACTGCGAACTAGAAATACGGCCCATGAACTTTGAGTCATGATCGTGAATCGGGATCATCACGACCTCGAGTTGAAAATCACGTCTGCGAATCAAAGGTCATGACACTTGAAACTTGAGTCATGATCGTGAACTGGGGAGATGTCAACAAGGCACGTTCGTGAGTATGCACGACACACCCGTAAAATCTGGAGATGAAGGAAACACATGTTCAGTCACGACCGTGAGGTTAGTTGTCACACCTAAATTTGTAAGTCACGCCCGTGAACTACCTAGAGATTGTGCATGCAAGTTTTGGTCATGACCATGGGTCGTGACATCACATGGGATTAAGGAATAAAGTTATGTTTAACCTACAAATTTGAGATCTAATGTAGACAATTTTTTCTTTGTTGTACAAACATTTAAGTATTAACTAACTAATTTTCTTTGACTGATTGTTTGATCCTAAGAATGTCTGATTGATTTGGGACTCCTTGAAGATAACTTAGAAGTGACTGATAATAGGGTTAAAAGTTGTTAATGTTTTGTCATTGAATCTATCATGTGAAGATAAGGGCCCATTAATTGCTTAGGGATTTACGCCCTTCTGCTTAGGGTTGTATACTCTTTTGTTAGGGATTCATCCCTTTTATTTAGGGTTTCTTGCCTTTTATTTTAGGAATTTATTTTTTATTATGCGCACTTTATGGCCTAGTTAGCAATGTCTACGTCAGGACTACATGAATCTTTATAGAGTCTGTTAAAGGCTCACTGATTATAATGTTTGACGAATTTTGGACAAGATAATTAGAAAAGAATAATGATGTACTAAGTACTGATTGGGCTTGAACATTATGAATACTAAAGCTACTGCGCATCTTGATGTGTCTGATGTTCTCGCCAATAATAATACTAATAAGTAGAATATAAAGTAATAAGATCAAAAAAATCAATGGTAAAATATATTTTGGACTCTGAAATCATTGATCATCGTATGGTGCATATGATGTTCTGGCCATTTCTGAATTAAAGTCATCGAAACAAAAGGAAAAATAACATTTATTGATTATCATAACATATTATGTATATCTTCTTATTTTATCTACATATATGCTTTATCCTATTGATTATTACTATTACTTATTGGACTTCATTGATCATGGGAGAATTACCTCCTCTATTTTTGATCATGTCAGTGATGAGCGCAACTGATAGGTGGTGACACTGATGATGCATATGTTCGTGAATATGAAGGTTTGCACATGCTAAAAGTCTAGTTTAAAGTCATTTTAATTTTATCAAGTTATGAACCTTTTGTTAGTTATGTCTTTTATTTCTGGAATAATGTAATACAATGTTTTATTTTGACTAGACTTATTTAATGGAGTTATATTTTAAAAAGTATACCTTTCGCTTTGTTTTGTTTTATGTGTTCATATTGTTGATCAGTTTTTTTTATCAAAGTTTATGTCAAGAAGAATGCGGGGTGTGGATTTGAGAATGTTATAATTAGGTATCAGAGTCCGATGAGAGACACTTCTTAGTTGTATCTTAACAAATAGAGTCCATGTGCAAGCGTCACGAACAATCACTGTGCCATCAAGAATAGCATAAGTCAAGTCCTAAGGAGGTTATCGAGTTTAAGTTAAGTCCTAAGGATGTTATTAGAGTGGAAAGTTAATGTTTGTATTTTATGTAAATGCAGATGGCTTCAGGGCGCCTCGTTAGTCGTCGGGAACAGGCCCGACAGGAGTAGGAAGTAACACAAGATGAAAATAACGATGGACAAGTTCGAGGAGGCCAACAAGACCAACAAGTGCATGCTGCCAAGGACACAATTCAACAATTCTTGAATTCCCACACCCTTGAATTTAATGGTAGTGATGGTTTTGATGAAGCTAAAAGATGGGTGGATACTATGGAAGAAACATTCGCACTAATGTAGTTCTTTGAGTACTGAAAGGTATGTTGCACACTAACTAACAAATAATGCAAATGACTAGCGGAAAATCACCAAGGCCATCAACTTTTCTGAACAAACCCAATCCTTTGGAAGGATTTCAAAGAGGAGTTCAGGACCCAATATTTTTCTATCTATGAGTGTAGCCTCAAGCAGTAGGAATTTTTAGAATTGAAGCAGGAGAATCTGAGTGTAGTTGAGTATCTGAATAAATTCACACGATTACAAATGTATTGTACATTGAAGAAGGATGAAAGAGAGAGGGGCGAACCATCTTGTCCATTGACTGAGCCTAGAATTGCCAACAAAGACCAAAGACCATTAGGGGTAACTGCAAGACTCTCAATGATACATCCGAATTGGCTAAGCACTTAGAGAGAGATAACGTGGAGCGCCAGAAAGAACTGAAAAGGAAAGCTCAACTATGAGCATCCGAACATCAAAGTTCCAGGTGAGATGATAGAAGACAGGCAAAGACTCCATTGACAAATAACATCGTCGAGATGCACGTTTGAGGTCCTACATGCCACGTGAAGGACAATTATCACAACAATCAGACAAAAGAGCTTACCCACACTGCCATGGTTACCATGTGAGCGAATATTATCGCAATATCAGGGCATGCCTTCATTTTGGGAAACATGACCACTTCATTAGGACTGCCTAGAATCAAAGGAAGACAACCAATGTCCTCGAGGAGGAGGAAATGCTCCTAGGCCAGTGGTAGGAAGAGTTTATGGCATGAGAGTTGAACCAAAATCAAATGTCTACGATGCTTTAGTAGGTACTCTTACCGAACCCAATATGTAGGATTATACAAATTGAAAATTTGATTGTATCTTTGAAGTAATTTTATCCATGTTAGGTATACACATGACAAAATATTCCCTTGAACAATATTAGAATCAGGCAACAGAATGATAGGTAGTATGACTGAATTTGAAGACGAATTTAATTTTTAAGGAGATTACAATGTAACACTCATGATTTTTGTTGATTAGAATTTATTAACTAATAATATTCTATGAGTTGAACTCTCGATTGGATTTAAGTAATATAGGCCCAATTAGTGTAAAGTAAGAGACAACTCTATAAATAGGCACTTAAAGAGAAGGAAAGACTTTTCCTCTCCACAAAACCCTAGCCATCGTAGAGCCTCCACCCTCTATCTCTATTTTTCTCTCCCAAGGCGCAAAGGAGGACGTGAAGGAAATAGAAAGTGGCACGAGACAAGGATCGACATAGCACAAAGAACGAATGACAAACAATCTAACGAACGAAAGTATATAACTAGAAGATCAACTTTAGGGCTTTGCATATATGAATAATAAAATAAAAGATTCTTGGAAAGGTTGCATAGGTCTCATCTCTCTTAATAAATTTTTCATGCTAGAACAATTACATGTTAGATCATATGTTAGATAAAAATGATTTATAATGAGATTCATATTCTTTAATCCCTATTTGATCTTTGGTATGATTAAAAGTAAGTCGACTAAGATTAAAAGTAATGACTAATAGTTAGAAATATAGTATTTGATCCCAACTTAGTCTTCAAGATATTAATATGTTGTAGCCGTCAAGTCTTTGTATGAGCATGAATGAAACGAGAGAAGGAAAAGAGGGTCTGGTCAGCCGACCATGACTCCGATGAACCGTGAAGCCAAATTTCATGACCGTGACAACATTACTATACTTCAGTCATGACCGTGAAATAGAATTTATGACAGTGAACCTATCCACATAGCTGTGAAAGCGAGTTTCACGATCGCAAATAAAAAATCACGATTGTGAATCGGGATCGTCGCATCCTCAAGTTGAAAATCACGCTCACGAATCGAAGGTCACGACTTGTGAACCTTGAGTCACGGTCGTGAATCGGGGAGACATCAACAAGACATGTCCGTGAGACTACATGCCACACCCTTGAATATGGAGATGAAGGAAACATGCATTCAATCATGCCCATGAGATTAGTTATCACGCCCATGAAGTTGTAAGTCACACCCATGAACTACTTGGAGATTGCACATGCAACTTTCGATCCCGGTGTGACAATTCCGTTAAGGGTCGTGATACCACATGGGATTAAGGAATGAAATTATGTTTAACCTACGGATTTGAGACCAGATTTTAATGTAAACTGTTTTCGTTTGTGGAACAAATATTGAAGTATTAACTGAGTGATTTGATGAGACTGATTGTTTGATCTTATAAACGCATGTTTGATCTAGGACTCTTTGAAGATAACTTAGAAGTGACATATAATAGGGTTAAAAATTGTTAATATTTTGTGATTGAACATATCTCGTGAAGGTGAAGGCCCCGACAATTGCTTAGGGATTTATTCCCTTTTGCTTAGGGACATCCCTTTTGTTTAGGGTTTCCTACCCTTATGTTTAAGGATTTATCGCTTCTAATGCGCGCTTCATGCCCTAGTTAGCTGTGTCTGCCCGGGACTACCTGGATCTTCATAACATCTGTTAAATGCTCACTTACTAATTGTAAAGTTTGACAAACTTTGAACAAGATAATTAGAAAAGAACAATGAGGTGCTAAGCATTGATTGAGTTTGAACATTCTGAATACTAAAGCTACGGGTACATTGTGGATTTTTGAAATCACTGATCATCATATGATGCATTTGATGTTCTGACCATTTCTGAATAAAAGTCACCAAAATAAAAGAAAAAAATAACATTACTGATTATTATAATAGATTGTGTATTTCTTTATATTTTATCTACATATATGCTTTGTCCTGTTGAGTATTATTATTACATATTGAGCTTCATCGCTCATGAAAGAATATGACCTTTCTTACTTTTGTTCATGTAGGCGATGAGCGCAATTGATAGGTGGTGACATTAGTGATGCATATGTTCGCGAGTTTGAAGACTTGGACATACTATATTTATGGAATAATATAATATAATATTTTATTTTAACTAGACTTATTTAATGGTTTTTTATTTTAAAAATTATAGCTTTTATATTATTTTGTTTTATATATTCATATTGTTGATCGATCTTTTGAAGCTTATATAAAGAAAATATCGTAATATCTTAAAGTCTATATTCTATCACGTGACAAAGTGCGTATTTTAAATTATTACACATTGATTTAAAATTCAAATTTAAGTGGATAGATAGATCGTTGTAAGTGATGAATATTGAAAGTTGCTTTATTTCAAAATATTGGATATGTTAAAAGAAATATAAAAGTGTTGGAAGAATTGAAATAATAAATTTGTCTAATGAATCTATGTAGTGTAGTTATTCTGTCCCCATATATGAATGTATTTTTTTAAGTACAAATGGAAACCATTTCATTCGTATTTTTAGGTGTGGGTTGATGTAGTTAGTATTCCCCCGTATTCGTTTTAGGAGAGTTCCTGCGTCTGCGTTTCCCCCTTTTTTAATCCGGAAACAAGAAACAAAAGAACGCAAGCCCCGACTCGGTGGTGATGTCCGTCTCCTCCGCCGCCGCCATCTTCGCGCCGCAGCCGCTCTTTGCTTTGCCCTCTTCCTTTTCCTCCTCCTCCTCCTCCTCCTCCTCGCACAGGCGGCTTCCCTTTCCTCACCCTACCGCTTGCAGAGCTGCCTCCTCCTCCTGGTTCGTCCCGAACAAAACTCCTCGTCTCCATGCCCCTCCCGACCTTCCCATCCCCTTCCCACGGCGGGCACCTCTGCATCTTCCCTTCTCCTTCCACCCCTTCGCCTTAAACCCTTCCAATCTGCCACTTTTCCCAGCGCCGTTCCAAGACCGAAGCGCCGGCGGCGACAGCAACAATGATAGCAACAACAACGATGGCAACAACAACAACAATAATAACAACGGAAGAAGAGGCCCTTTCGATTCTAATGACCAGTGGTGGAGCTTCTCTCTCCCGCCCATCCTCTTCTACCTATTTGTTGGAAGGGACAGAGGTACTGCCGACGGGAGCGCCGCTCTCTTTGAAAAGGTTCTTTCCCTTCTCGGCCGCCTCATCCTCCTCCTCTCCCTGCTCCAATCCTTCCTGCCTGCTCCTGCCCTCGCCATAGATGCTTCCTCAGGTGCCGGCGGTTCACCTGTCTGGGAGGTGACAGGCGGCAACCGGACGATGCTTGTGCCGGATTCCAGTGGGGCGTTCTTCTTGGTCAGTGGGGGGAGGAGCAAGGGGGGAGATGAGGGCGGAGAAGCAACCCTCTTCTTCTCGACCCTTTACTCATGTTGTAGGGATCTCGTTCTGCGATTGTTGCTGCCTGAGGGGTTTCCGAACAGTGTCAGCAGCGACTATCTCGAGTATTCCTTGTGGAGAGGAGTCCAAGGCATTGCTAGCCAGATCAACGGGGTTCTTTCCACCCAGGTCCGTGCATTTTTACTCCAGAATTGATTGCAGAGTGTAACAATCTCTCCTTTCATTCATTAATATGTATTGTGAAGGCATTAGATCAATCTACTATTGTGTAGGAGAAAACAAATAGACGAATTGATTTCAGTGTATCACCATTGCGTTAGTTCTGCTAGTAGCTTGGGTAGTGACAGATGTTTAATAACTCTGCATCAAATTTATCAGTAAGCTTTACAATCTATGTTCTTTTAATTTATCTGCTACTAAAACATCGAGTAAGCTTTACGATCTACATGCCTGTGCCTGTGTATGCATGGCTTTAGGCTGCATTTGGGGGATCTTTATTTTTTTTCAAAAAAGCAAGGTTGCTTTGAGGCACAGTGCTGTGAGACACAGGAAGACTTTGTTTGGTAAGATAGAAATAGAGTGCTTTTTCCTGCAATTTGCTGTGTGCCACAGCAAAAAAGCACAACTTTTCATGCTTTCTTAGAGAGAAGTCTAAGCTTGCTTTACATGACAGCACCAAAATGTGCTGTGCATAAAAGCCATCCCAAACGCACCTGAAGATGAGATTACTTTCAAGAAAAGCAATAAAAATAGCTGTTTTTAACTGAACTTTAGATGAAAGCAGTTAAAAATTTTCGCACCAAACACTTCTAGTTAAAAAAGCAAGTCATGCTTTTTGGAAAAGCCCTCTGAAAAATCTCTCCCAGACGCGCACCATCCGACTGTTCTGTGAAGCATGGTATTAATAAAGATATTTTAATTTCTATTACTAGATTTCTGATAACACTTTATTTGTACCAACTATTGCCTTAAAGAGTGTTTGTGCACTTTCTAGGATAACCAATCATAGATATTTCTGTTTGGAGCACTCTCAAAATGGTACACTTTTTTGTGTGGAAAATTAGTCACCGCAAATCTAGGAAAAGAATCCATATATGTTTTGAGTTGGCTTCTTATGGAAGAGAATCTAAATCGTAGGATCTCCCCTTTCCTACAATTTTGTTTCTTTCCTCCGATATTGAGGAACAAATTTGTTCTGCAACTAGTGGAACTTCCATTTTTTGTTATATGTACATGTTAAATCTGCGCAATGGCGTCGTATGATCCATGTAGCCGACCCCACCTAGTGGGATAAGACTTTGTTGTTGTTGTTGTACATGTTAAATCTCTGTCACTTTATTGAGATTATGTTATTAAATGATTGTTCTTTGGATATTTTTTCTTCTCGTCTATCTATTTGAAATTATTAGAAATTACTTTGTTTACTTTCATTTGTCCTCTACCAGGCTTTGCTTTATGCAGTTGGATTGGGAAAAGGTGCTATTCCAATGGCAGCTGCTGTGAATTGGGTGCTTAAGGATGGAATTGGGTATCTAAGCAAGATAGCATTATCCCGATTTGGTCGTCACTTCGATGTTAATCCCAAGGGGTGGAGATTATTTGCAGATCTTTTGGAAAATGCAGCTTATGGCCTGGAAATTGTTACTCCAGCTTTTCCTCATCTTTTTGTTGTGATTGGTGCAGCAGCTGGGGCTGGTCGTTCTGCAGCTGCTTTAATCCAGGTTTGTGACCGTCACCCGAGATTCATTTTCTATGACTTGATAAGTTTTAACTTTTTGTTATCAATGTTATCATGTTAATAAGTCATTGTTTCATTCTCACTCCTATTTGAGATCTCAACTACTTTTTTTCCCATTATATTTGAGGTCTGGAGGTATGTTCGTCCTAGCTTGTTTTGTAGGTTATTGCTAGTTCCATCATAATGACCTACCTCTTATGTCATAGACTTCATTTTACAGATGCTAATAACATAAATATATATATACATCTCTTTATATTATTGGTATCCTCTATTAAGTTATATGCTGTATTGAATCTTTAGGCTAAGCTTGCATCTCTTTACATTTTTTCAGGCTGCTACGAGAAGTTGTTTCTATGCCGGCTTTGCAGCGCAGAGAAATTTTGCTGAGGTATCCTGAGTTCCTTTTTTGCGAACTTAGATTACATCTAACTTTAGTAGTTGTTCCCTTAAAAAAATCGTTGTGGTGGTTCTTATTTTTTCATTCTAGTTCACGTTACGAACACCTATGGATACTAGTTTGCATATTATTTAGGGAAAACTCTATTTTATGTTTGAAATTCCCAAGTAAACTCTGTATGATTGCTCATATATACAGGAGTATCCAGGAAACAAATGTATCTACAATGGAAGCCATTTAAGTCCAGAAATTATATTATGATGTGTCATATTGTCTGACATCCAAATCTAATCGTATTGAAATTTGATGCTTACATAACATGGCTGTATTAGGAAATTTAGTAGATGGATTATATGCCATTTCCCCATGAAATTACTTATGTTTTGATTCTGAAATTACATGTTTCACTGCTTGGTGAGTATATTCTATGACTAGATGTTAGCAGGTTGCTGCATACTTAATATTGATACGAAGATGAGCACCGACTAAGAATCTATGCATCTGGATGTACATTATACAGTTATATTTGTGCGTGTGTATGTTTTCAGATATGCCTGTATTAAAAGCCTTCTTATGGTACTGAAGAGATAATTAATCTGAATGTACTCAGGTTATTGCTAAAGGTGAAGCACAAGGTATGGTAAGCAAGTTTCTGGGCATTATGCTTGGAATAACCTTAGGTAACTACATCGGGTCATCCACACCATTAGCGCTTGTATCTTTCAGTGCAGTAACTGGTATTCACATGTATTGCAATTTCAAATCATATCAGTCAATTCAACTGAGGACACTAAATCCGTATCGTGCAAGTAAGTCTCTTCGAATCTATTCCGTCATCCCTGATGGATTATCCCTTATTTACAAGCAATTCATTTCTAACAATTATGGATCATTATGTAACCATCAAAAATCTAGTTTTACTAGAATCAAGACTGCTTATTAAATGAATAACCTTTTGGGGACTATACTGGGATAGGAGGAAACTTCTAATCACCTTAAACACCATTTTATAATAGTTATTAACTTATCCAATCAGATAAAGGCTTGTATATCACAGGCATAACATAAGTTTTTTTGACATTCATCAGCTGCAGGTGCTTGTAACTAAAAACTTTTAACTAATGTTGTCAAAAATCGACAAACCCTTGACATGCTTTCCAGCCTGACTCATTTTTTGTTAGCACTCAGTAGATGCCTGCTGACACATAGATTCGATTCTATTCCTTTGCTCACCCAGTCCCCCCTTTATTCGACTCCTAATTGCCCTTTGCCCTAATATGAGCTTGACACACTGGAATCCAAAGGTGCTCCCTCCTCCCTCACATGTGAGGAAGGGAACAAGATATCTTGCTGCCCCTCCTGCCTCCTCAATCTTACGAATGGGGTTTGGGTGGGATGCCTGATGCCTCATAGTCAAGGTTTAATTAAAGATATTCTAGTTTTTTATAGTAGATTTTGCTTTTGGAAAGTAATATGTAAATATATATGATAATAAAATTGGGTAGAATTGTCTAAATACATGTTCCCATCCTATATTTATGTTTCTTTCCTCTTTTAAATCAAGTTCCATTTATGATTTTGGCAGCATTGCTTTTAACAATTGGTATAGTAGAACTTGACTTGCAGGATAAAAAAATTCTACGAACATAAAGTCAACAGAATTTGCAAGCACCTTGAAGTTAGGCCATATGTATGCTTATTATTTTATCTTTCTATTAAACATTTAAGGTTGTTCCTTTTAATATTAGCTTGAGGTTTATAATTTCTCCGAGGTTTAAAATTGCTCTTAAACCATTTGTTTTTATCGATTCAAATATTCTGGGCCCAGGCTTGCAAAATATTTGCCTCAGTGCGCTTGTTTGGATACTATGCAGGTCTGATATTTAGCGAATATCTTCTGAGTGGTCAAATTCCTATGGTAAAGGAGGTCAACGATGAGGAACCCATCTTCTCAGGCTTGCCATTCATCAAGACAAATAATAATGGAGTACGTGAAGGCCAGACCTTGATCTTTCTGTTTCAAGACCTCTCACTAGTTGTCTACTTTACATCTGCAGTTATAAAAAAATCATCCAATTTCTTGCAGGAAAAATCAAATATACTATCAATAGAGGCTAAGGAAGCGGCAGCTGAAATTTGTCGTAGGTTACGTCTTGGAACTAGACTCAGTGAAGTGGTACACAATAAAGATGATGCATTTGCATTATTTGATCTATTCAGAAATGAAGGTTACCTGCTTATGGAAGATGGAACTAGATTCTGTGTAAGTAGAGCATCTAGGGGATAGCATTATGAGATACTTTCTTTAAAGCAGTTAAGTGTCTAAGTGATCTTTACATATCCTCTTATTTATACAGGTCATTCTTAAGGAAGACTCTTCTCCAGATGACATGCTGAAATCTTTGTTCCATGTCAACTATATGTATTGGCTGGAGAAAAACGTGGGCATGAATTCACGAAGCATTGCTGATGACTGTGGGCCAGGAGGAAAGCTGCAAATATCCTTGGACTACGTCGAGAGAGAATTTGGCCATGTTAAACAAGATGGGCGACAAAGTGGCTGGGTCACAGAAGGGCTAGTGGCAAGGCCATCACCCACCAGAATACGTGCAGGTTCAGTTAATTGATGGAGTAAAGAAGAGTGAGTGCAATAAATGAAAAGGAAAACGAGGCGATCTTGCAAGCCAACAAACTTTGGCATAGCTGAGCATTTTCTATAGCTCTGGCTGGGAAAACAAATGTGATAGGAAACAAGTTTTCATTACTACGTCTCTATTAGATTTTACTTTTTTTAGTAAGGTTATTTCTTTCTCTAAAAGCGAATTCATTACTGACAGGGTTTAAGACCTGTTGAAATGAATAAGCTCCCAGCCGACCGATTGAGATAGAAATTGTATATAAATTATTCTTCTTTATAGTGGACTGTAATTCATTTTGTTTAATGGCTAGCGACTTTTCCTCGTTGGGGCTACTTTTTTTATGGTTTATTTTTGTACATGTATGAGTAATCCAAGGTAATTCACATCCCAGCTCAATTTCCACTCATACGCCTAGTAGTGCTGGCCTAGATTCAGCATTCATATTCAACCTGAAACTAAGGCTCTGTTTGGTGCAAGAATAGAATAAAGTGATAGGAATTAGAAGGAATGTTTCTTTTTTATTCTTGTAAGTATTATTCTTGTGATGTGTTTGGGTGATTCATTAGTATTCTAATGATTAAACTAAATAATATTTGATTGAAAAAAATAAGATAAAAATAAAATAATAAAATTAATATGATTAAATTGTAAAAAAAAAATGAGAAATAAAAATTATTGATACGAATAAATATATTGTAAAAAATAAAAAAATATTAATACTCACTAATAAAATAAAAGATATTAATACCCACTATTCTTATAGGTATTATTTTTTTTATTTATTGTAAAAAAAATAAAAATTAATATTATTTTTTAATAAAATAACTATAAAAAAATTATGATAACTACTGAGTTGAATAAATAAACCATTTTAAAATAATCAGAAAATATTAATGCTAAAATATTTTTTAATGATACGAATAAATATATATTTTAATAACGTACAATTAGGTTACTTATTTATTTTAATAAAATTTTAACTACTAAATAATTATGATATTTTACAGTAATTAAGTAATATTTGCAATCACTATTAATATTTTAAATATTATTATATATTTTAATGACATATTAATACCCACTAATTATGATATTAAAATGACTAATTCATACTTAAAGTTGTATACTTAATAAACATTTACATATTCATATTTTATTATTATTTATGTATAATTTTATCGGTTTGTGCACAACTTAATAACTTTCAAAGACTAATAAATAATAATTAATCAAAATAATTATTAATATAATATATAATAAAATAGTTAAAAAAATTAAAATTGTTGAACAAGATTCTTGTTCTTGCCATTGGCAAGAACAATAATATTCTTAATATGAGAACAAAATGGGTGATTTTGAAGAAATCAAGGTGACTTTTAAATTTTAAAAAAATGATGAGAACAATTTGTTCTTAAACAAATTTAGGGGTGTTTGGATGGAAAAGACAATTATTCTTGCCTTATTCCCATACTAAACAGGCCCTAAGTGTGTCCACCGTGGTTCCGCTTAAAGAACACGATCCCTCCTTATGATCCCACACCTTCTCTTCACCCTCTCACAAGATCTAAACACCCTCAGCATCAAAATTGATGGGTCATTGCTCTCAAAGGTCGATGCTCAATATTTATAATACTGTAGAAATTGATCTCCTTCATGCGGAACGCGTAGGTAATACTGCTCCTTCGTGTGGAACTGCCGACCCTCTTGTCCTTAGAGCATGACCTCACCATTGTCGAAGTGGGTAATATTTCTTTTCGCTTAAATTTGAAGATCGAAATGAAAATTGCAGATTCTTGCGAAAGGCTCTTGGTTTAACGCTCCCCAAAAGCGTGCTTCAAACGCTTATTCGAATAACTTTTAAAGACGTTACACTTGCTTTTAACTTTTCGTTTTTGACTTGACAATACAACAACAACACTCATACATTAATTTTATACACATTACGTACAAACTTTATTTTGTGCAAAACTTTAAGACTTGACAACAACAACAACAATCAACACATTTTATTTTTTATTTGACAATTTGACTTTTTTATGGTCAACATTACGTACACAAGTGCGAAAATAAAATATAAAACTCTTACTTTGTGAAAGTTTTAATTATAAATAAGTACTAAGGTCACATTAATCAAATATTTTCTATCACCACTTATTCAATTGACATTCAATTAGATATAATCCAAACTATGTGCAATCATCTTGTATCGTCATGAGAATCCTCGTCATCCACGCCATCATTATCCTGATCACCTGTGAGGTGACATTCCGTGAGCTAAGATCTAATATGTAAAGCTCAATAGGGTAAAAATAAAGTAAGAAACTAATAAAATATATTGGGTACATAACTTTACTGTATTCTTGAGATATCTGCACACAAAGGCATATAAAAAAATATAAATAATTACATCAAGGCACACTCATTCAATCACAACTTTTCTTTCGGTATTTCATTTTTTTAATTGTGTAGCATTCTTTTACTTAGAATAATATTCGTTCTATACATTCTTTTCTTTACTTCCATCTTTATTTCTTGCACTTTCTTTTTCTCAAAGAAGCTATCTTTTTGAATTTTTTTTCTTTCTTCCATATTTACTTCTTTGACTTTTTTCTTTCTTAGAAATTATCCTTTTAACTTCTTTAATCTTTCATATTTTCATCTTTTTATCTTGTAAAAACTCTTCGTCTTTTAATGGAACATCATACACTTGCATGTATCTTCATCAATGACTGCACATCACCACGACAACCCTCTTTTTGCGGGGAAGAATTCTCTTTCGGTTGAATTTTTGATTCGTTGCACAAGGTGGAGAGGCATGTATAACAAGAACTATGTTGCCTTCAGCTGCACCCATTGTCCCTACCTTTAACTTCCGTTCTTTTCTCCCTTGACAATTAGTGCATATGAAGATACACAACTTTCATTTTTATGAATATTTTAATCATCTTATCTTTTCTTTAGACTTTTATTATCTTTTAAATCTTTGTTTAGCCATAATAAAATAAGATCAACATAAAATAACATCAGCATAGCAAGACATCATATAGGAACCTTCTAAAAACAACTTGTGTAAGTGTGCGACCTAGTCTATTTTCGTCATGCATTAGTCATCATCATTTCCTTGTTAAATGTGGTCCACTTTCGATTCCAACACGAACCATTTCTCTACGATCAATCCACTATTTCAGAAGATTCATTGCTTCTTCCTCGTCTGAATACTAACCAGATTGTGTATCTGTGGTCTGGTTCGGGTGATGAGTCCTCGATAATAATAAAGTTATAAATCATGTTTAACTTTAGTCCCAACACAATATGTGTCTAGAGTAACATGACTCATGTTGTGATTTGTCGTTGCCCGAGTTCGGTGGAACACAATTCACATCGGACCATTATTTGAATGACATAAGTAGACATGATCCGCATTCAGTCTGATTTTTTCTCAGGAGACGACGCAACCTGCATTCAAGGTGACACAACCTGTAGGATCTAGATGGCACCAAGATGGGGGGGGGGGTGGTGAATTGGTTTATTAAACTTTTTACTCTCCTTTAGTATTAACCTAAATGTGTTATATCAGCGGAAGCATATATATGCGAATATGAACACA
>LTAE01000792.1:0-11972 GCA_001647135.1 Pontederia paniculata
TATATATATATATATATATATATATATATGTCATTAGTATTTTATTTTTCGCTTTTTTCACCGCGCATCGCGCGGGTATTACACTAGTTTTTTTTAATATTTAATTTGAGATGACAGTGCAGACAAAAACTTCAGACGCCGAGGATAATAAAAAATAAAAAATATATATTATCATTTTTTAGGATATTAAGTTAACTTGGTTATCACGTGTGAATATAAATTTACCGCAACTATATATTTTATGGTGATTATAAATTTTATCATCGTGTACAATTCTTAAAATAATTAAATGAGAAAAATTGCATAATGTATAATGTAGAATCACAATTTTTTATTTTATTTTTTTTCTTTATTGTCAATCCCCATTAGGTTATAAAGTATCACAATTAATAAAATATTGGTGTTGGTTTACAAGTTATATTATATAATATTAATTCAATTATCTCCTTGTCTTTGATGAAAAAACATATTACTATAAATATCATTCATGATTTCATGTTAAACATCATCTACATTATTTAGCAAGCATAAAGGGCGATGGACATTGAAAAAAAAGAACTCCGGTGCATTACTAGAAGTCCGTAAAGTATTAATTTATAGTTAAAGTAAAAGAAAATCTAACAATTTAAATTATAAATAATTCTTAAGGAAATGAAAATATTCTTTTATGAAAATAAGATTAGTGTATTGAATGAGTTGGAATCCCAAAATAATGTTTAGTGTTCGATATAAAAAAAATAAAGACTTATTCGAAACTTAATTAATTCTCCGACTAACTGAATTCATAGTTATAATTTATTTTTCGATATATATTAAAAATTCATATCATTAATATATAAAGAAAAACATGCTGGATTAAAAGATATCTTAAGCTTAATTCATGAGTTAATATAATTGTCGTCAACTTCGTGTCTATTGTTGAGAGAGACGCAATGTCTATTTTTCTCAGAGTCGAAATTTTTCGTCCAAATTTGAAATATATGTAATATGTTCAATTGCAATGGATTTTTTTAATAGTTTATGACTGATTTTTTTTATATTTATGATAAATGTTTTATATAAAATATTATTTTCTTGTATTGAGATTGGTGGGCATACATCATAAATGCATTATTAGAGACGGAAACAGGTAAAAAGTTGTCATAAATATATATTTTGGACATTATTATAAAAATGTAACAACTCCTATTTACATTGCCATACACATATTTTCCATGCATACATACTGACACACATTACTTTGCAGAATTGCTAAATTTGTTTATTTACTGTCTGGGGGTGTAAATTTAATGCATGCACAAAATTAAGGGAAAAAATGTGTATAATCTATTATTGAAAAATGATCGATATATTTATTGTTTCAATATAGGAATTATTTTGTAACTAATAGATGTATTTATATACTATGCACTATGCAGTATGCACATTAATTAAATAATGTAAATGCTCCTTGGTCTTCCTAAATTAAATAAAAAAATTGAGATGAATCTTCGTGAAGTTATGAATACACATGATAATTCAGAATTGATTCATGAGCTTGCATATTCATAGGTTTTCTCAAAGTATCAACAGGTAAGCTCGAACTGGCATGGCCATCATTATATTCAAAATTTTGGATAATTAATTAAGTTCGTTGTCGGAATTAAATGATGAATATTCATGATTCTATATTTATATAGAATAAAACTAATATGGTCATAGGTTAACAGTTTTAGTTAATGCCTCCAAGTAGATTACTAAAAACTTAACAAACTTCTAAATTTTAAGATCGCTAAACAAAAAAAAAAGAAATAATAATTAATTAGGTTTTAATAGATCAAATTTCTCATCATAAATTATATATCAACCCAGTTTAATACCAATATTTAATTTATTGGTACCACTATGTGTTAAATTAACTATTTTCATGATCGGAACTCGTGGCCATATGAACATATATACGTATCCGAACTCAAATGTTATCAATATGTGATCTTGTTTAATATAATTTTTTAGATTAAATATTCATGTGACGTCATAATAATATTTATTTTTGAAAAAAAATCAAACTAATATATATAGAAATATTAGTATGTGTCATAATTATTTGGTGCGATCACAGTTGTGTGTGTATTATCCGATATTTATATATATATATATATATATATATATACTTGTTGGTCATTTGATTTTTATTTCGAAAACACATCGTATGTGCATATGACATGGAAATAAAGAAAAAAATATCATGTTGAAATAATGTTTAAATTAAGAGTAGGTTCGTAAGTCTATTATAAAGAATTGATACAAAAGAACCAGCATAACTTTCCGAAATCAAAATTTAAACATTGAAAATGAAAAGAATTTTATCATATTAGGTCAAAATTATGGCTACAATAATCAGAGGAAAAGAAACATTATTTTTTTTTTCGGTGTATGCCGAATGACACCTTCGATGTTGATGGAAAGTGGAAATGCTTTTGTCATATTCATTTATTTACAATCAAAATTTTCAGAGATTCGCTGAGATTTAATTAAACAAATATTTAGCAATAATGTTTTTCCATTAATATTAAGTTATTTTATGTTAACACCTTCGGACAAATAAAAAAAAAGGACGATCTTAATTTTGTGTGTATGCGATCAAGTCAAACTGTTGAAAAGAAAGCTCGGGGCCAAAATATTATATAATATATGATACATGAGGCTCTCCCTTTCGCACGCGGCAATTACAAAATCCAAAAGTTAGGGCAGATACGATGACATCAAAAGTCATGATGAAAAGTAGAATTAATATTGGAGTAAAAAAATGGTAATTAAGAAAGCACCATAAGATTTAAAATAACTTATCTTCGAGGTATTTAATTACACATGCCATGCTTCCTAAGCTCTATCATTATGAAAAAAACACCACAATCAAAAGGGTAAAAAGAGGATAAACAGTTTTTGTGTGTAGACTATTTTATTATCGAATAGTTATTCCGGAGATAAAAATTTTTTTTGATCGAGATTTTATTTAACATCGTTAAAGATATTAATGATTAGATAAAGATTATGAAATTTTATAAAAATATTTGTAAAAGATTATGAATTAATTTATATGATAAATATAAGAAGATGGTAAGATAAATTATAAAAGAGTAAAGTAAAATTTTGACAAGTTTGATAGTACCAATTGTTGCATGGTAGAACTATGTTACCTTAAAAAAATATAATCTAACATTTTGAATTTATTTATTTTTATTTGTAAAGTAGATATACTTCATGAGTACTTTACACGTTCATTTTCCTATTATATTAACAGCATATATAAGCAAAAAAATAACTTGCAGCATACATCAGTAATACTTTTTAATAGACGGGCAATAATCAAAGAATGCCTTTATTGACACTCAGTAGTCATAATGTACGTACTCTTTTCTTACTTTTATACCATTCATTACTTTTTAACTTTTGGCATTATTAAAAACATTAAAACTCATATGATTAAGTAATAATTTTCAAAATCGACAATAATCAAAGAATGTCCCTCATTAGTTTTAATGTACTCTTTTCTTACTTTTATACCTGTCATTACTTTTAATTTTTGACATTAATTATTAAAAACATTACAACTCAAATGACTAAATAATATTTTTCAAAGATCGATAATAATGACAGAATGCCCTTATTGGCACTCAATAGTCTTAATGTACTCTTTTCTTACTTTTATACCATTCATTACTTTTAACTTTTGACATTATTTAAAACATTACAACTCCAACATATTTTATACCATGTTTCTCACACGTCCAACATATTCTGATTTTGCAATTTGTAAACAATATTATAATTAGGGAAATATATTAAAATTAAGAACTATAGTAATATGGTTCGCCTTATAAATTTTTTAACATAGTCTTTAACTAGTTCTGGTTAAGCAAACATTTGGCCGCATTTATAATATTTTTTACGTATATTACCAACAAAGCTAAAAGATTAAGCTAATAAAAAAATATTTTATAAGATTAACGATCAAATAAAAATCATGAGATTTTATAAAAAAAAATTATAAAGATTTTATAAATTAGTTCGTACGATAAATATAAGAAAATCGTAACATAAATTATAAAAGAGTAAAATTTTGAGTTTGCTAGTACCAATTGTTGCATGGTAGAATATGTTACCTTAAAAAAATATAATCTAGCATTTTCAATTTAATTTTTTTATTTGTAAAGTAGATCTACTTCATGAGTACTTTACACGTTCATTTTCCTATTATATTAACAGCATATATAAGCAAAAAAATAACTTGCAGCATAGATCAGTAATATTTTTTAATAGACGGGCAATAATCAAAGAATGCCTTTATTGACACTCAGTAGTCATAATGTACGTACTCTTTTCTTACTTTTATACCATTCATTACTTTTTAACTTTTGGCATTATTAAAAACATTAAAACTCATATGATTAAGTAATAATTTTCAAAATCGACAATAATCAAAGAATGTCCCTCATTAGTTTTAATGTACTCTTTTCTTACTTTTATACCTGTCATTACTTTTAATTTTTGACATTAATTATTAAAAACATTACAACTCAAATGACTAAATAATATTTTTCAAAGATCGATAATAATGACAGAATGCCCTTATTGGCACTCAATAGTCTTAATGTACTCTTTTCTTACTTTTATACCATTCATTACTTTTAACTTTTGACATTATTTAAAACATTACAACTCCAACATATTTTATACCATGTTTCTCACACGTCCAACATATTCTGATTTTGCAATTTGTAAACAATATTATAATTAGGGAAATATATTAAAATTAAGAACTATAGTAATATGGTTCGCCTTATAAATTTTTTAACATAGTCTTTAACTAGTTCTGGTTAAGCAAACATTTGGCCGCATTTATAATATTTTTTACGTATATTACCAACAAAGCTAAAAGATTAAGCTAATAAAAAAATATTTTATAAGATTAACGATCAAATAAAAATCATGAGATTTTATAAAAAAAAATTATAAAGATTTTATAAATTAGTTCGTACGATAAATATAAGAAAATCGTAACATAAATTATAAAAGAGTAAAATTTTGAGTTTGCTAGTACCAATTGTTGCATGGTAGAATATGTTACCTTAAAAAAATATAATCTAGCATTTTCAATTTAATTTTTTTATTTGTAAAGTAGATCTACTTCATGAGTACTTTACACGTTCATTTTCCTATTATATTAACAGCATATATAAGCAAAAAAATAACTTGCAGCATAGATCAGTAATATTTTTTAATAGACGGGCAATAATCAAAGAATGCCTTTATTGACACTCAGTAGTCATAATGTACGTACTCTTTTCTTGCTTTTATACCATTCATTACTTTTAACTGTTGACATTATTTAAAACATTACAACTCATATGATTAAGTAATAATTTTCAAAAATCGGCAATAATCAAAGAATACCCCTCAGTAGTCAGTAGTTTAATGTACTCTTTTCTTACCAGACATTACTTTTAATTTTTGACATTATTAAAAACATTACAACACAAATGACTAAGTAATATTTTTTCAAAGACTGACAATAATCAAAGAATGCCCTTATTGGCATTCAATGGTTTTGATGTACTCTTCTCTTACTTTTATACCATTCATTACTTTTAACTTTTGACATTATTAAAAGCATTACAACTCCAACATAGTTTATACCATGTTTCTCTTTGGTCGTATTATAGTATTTTTTTTACGTATACTACGAACAAAGCTAAAAGCTGAAGCCAATAAAAAAATATTTTTATATTTATATTTTAAGTTAATTATTACGAGAGAAAATTAAATTTTAATACGAGTTTCGTCGAAAGATAAACTCAAAATCTCTAGTTCTATAAATTAAGAGTTATTATTTTCATACTCTCAAACTATAACTTATTTCTGCATCTAATTTCGAACTATAAACGTATAATTTTTTATTCTTAAATTTATTCGCATTTGACAAAAAAATTCCTTCTTTTATCATCATTAAATTTTTTATTATATATAATTTCTTTTATTTATTAAATTATTTTTTTATCCTAAGTTTATTCTCCCATTTTGATGCTCTATTAACAAGTGTCCGTAGTGTCCATCTTGGCGCCCTGCTCAGCTCTCTCACTGGCATCGCCGTGACGATCGCCTTCTTGTACCTCCTTCGCATCTTCTTGCTCTTCGCCATCGTAACCCCATTCTAAAGGGCCCAATCATCTTCTTCCCTTCCATCTCCCCCATGCCCCTATTGCTCGCCCTCTCTGATGATTCTTAGACCATGTAAGTCCTCAAAAGATCACTCCGTTACATAGTAGAATGCTCTTCTGAGTGCGCTACACATAATACTTAATCTTGACTTTTAGATTGACACTAAGACTGATCAAATAAATGCGGAATACATAAAATAATTAAAAAAAAATTTCATATCATAAATTAATTGTGAAAATCTTACATATCATAATTTGTCTCAGAAATAATTATTGCATCTTTTGAAAAAGAAATAATCTAGAGACAACTTGACATACAACCATTACTCATGTACAAACAGTATCATCATTACGAACATCTATCTCCTCATGCACCATCATTAACCATAACACCTTAAATCATCACAGGCCATAGCTCCTCGACTCTAATCCCAATGACAAGTACAACAAAAGTGATCATAGACGATGAGCTCGCCCTAGCGCAAAGTAGCTCGAGCCGCTGCATCATTGCTTCGATGGCGCTGACAGCTCTCAGGGCGCCTTGTGTGTGCTCCAAATCCCATAAAAGGAGGGTGCACAAGGAGCTGGAGATGCTAGTCAGGATTAAGCATCAGAAGGTGATGAGTCTATGGGCGTACATCCGCGGCCATTATCGAGGGACGGTCTTGAGGACGCCACTGTCTTTGCCATTTAGGAGATGGAAAATCTCGAAGAGGACGACGAAAGAAGGATGACGATAAAACTAATTTAATAAATAAAAAATAAATTATTTTTAATAAAAAAATTAACGATGACAGACGGAAAGGTGTTTCTATCAAATGTGAACAAAATTAGAGATACAAAATTATATGTTTATAATTTAGAATTAAATGTGAAAATAAATTATAGTTGACGGGTGTAAAAGAAAAATAATTCTTAAATTAAATGTGTTATCAACAATATTGAAAAAATTAAGTCGACAAAAAGAGTAACAATATTATTAACATTAGCAAGTCATTTCATGTTATACTATGGTTACAGTTTTTTTAATTTGGCAATATAGCATTAGCTCATTTTTAAGTTACAGTAGGAAAAATTGTAGCGGTGGAAAAGAGAAGAAAAAGAATTAAAAAAGATTTGCGAACTAACATATATTAAAAGTTAATCTCGATATTCGAAAATTTATTTTTGATGTCTTACTGGCATATATAATTGATGCATGTTCATAAATAAAATATGGGACGGGCGATTATATTTTTTTCTCAACTAGAAATAATCAATGTGTGAAAAATATTTGAGCGTATATATGACATGAGATTTATTTTAATTCTTAAGATTAATGTATTTGCCTATTTATAATATTATTATCACTCAAATCATATATTAGTTAAAATCTCCTGACATCAATCATGCATGAAGGTCGTATGAAAAAATAAGAAATATGCAGATTGAATGGAGGGAGATTGTGGTATAAAGTAAGAAAATTTTTAATCAAATTCGATAGTCGCACATAATTAGCATGAATACATTTTAGGGATGATAAAAGTTAGTGTCGAATTTGATTCTTATAATTATCAATTTAATCAAAAGAATATTTTTATTATTTTTATCAATAATCGCCCTGAACATTAGGGATTCGAGTGGGTACCCAATAAAAATAAGAAAAAACTTTTATATTCTTTTGGGTTAATTGAGCTTTTAAGTTTGATCGTGTCAAGTAAAAGTGGACGAAAAAGAATGACACTAAAATGACATAATATAATAAGGGCACCGTTCTTTAAAATAATCAGTGCGATCTTGGTATGCAATATGTTTGTAAAATTACACGGACATGTGAATCACGAACAAGGCAATTAGTTTATTAATTTCTTCCAATTGCAGATCTTGAAAGAATAATGATTCGCTACGAGCCTGTGATCACATGCATGATAAAATATAGTTCATATGGTTAGATTAATTAAGAAGCATGTTACTATAAATATATAGTATGTCCATGGCAAAGCTCGTGCAACAGATGTAATACAAGATTAGAACTCTAATTTTTGAATGACATGATCGATTTTAAAGAAATAATAATTTTATTTTTTTATTTTATGTTGTTGGGATTATTGTGTCGAGGAGATCAATCAATCAAAATAATAAAATTAAAAGCGAGCAGAAAAAATTGACACATAAAATTATTAACGTAATAAAGTTCTCTTGATTAATGTGAACAAGAGAATAATATCTAAGGACAAAGAAGGTCGTCACCAAAAAAATTTCACTATAAAAAAAATATATTATAAAATTTTAATCCTAATTTATAAAGGTTCATACCTTAACTCTAACGGTGCTACCGTCATAAATTTTTTTATCACTTTTTTTCACAATTTTAAATATATAATATAATAATTTAAGGCACAATAACATATGCGAATTCTATGATTGAGAAGCTTAACATTGCTTAAAATAATACAATTTGAAGATTGTTGGGAATATTATTAAGATTTAGAATAGAGATTGACACGTAAATTTTTAACACAATAAAATTATTTTGATCCATATCGAACAAGAGAAACATATTATTGTATAAATAAAGAGTTTGACAATAAGAATTATATAATTTCAAGATAAGATTTTTTTCAGAAAAAGAGAATAGATTCCCTATATCTTTTACTACAAATACTATACTTTGATATTTTAACTTATACACAGAAAATGAAAACATCTATGAGTAAAAGAGATCATCGCTAAAAAAATTTTGTTATCAACAAAAAAAATACATCATAAATATATTTTAACATTTATTTATAAAGATTCTTGCTGCGGAAGGCGCAGAAGCCACAAATTAACTTTTTTTTTTCATTTTAAGTATAGAGTATAATGATTAAGGCAGAACAACAAATATGTCTAACTTTCTTGCAGCAAAACGAAGAAAAAACAGCCTTTTTTTTTTAAATTTGGCTAACGTACTAATGCGAGAAGGAAGAAATACTATATTTTACCTTGGTTTTTCAGAGTTAATTTGGCATTATAAAATGAACTTTGTTTAATTAAGAACAAGTTTATTCATAAGTAGGAATTGTGAAATTGTGGCTCCGTCTATTTTGATAAAAATAGTTTATAGAAGAGTGAATTTTTAGTTTATTTTTTATGTATTTGGTATATAAATTAATATATGAAAAAATGTCTTGAAAATATAAAAGAAGGTTACTATAAAACTCTATAATTTAAATAATTAAAAATTGATTAATAAGAATGCAATATGGATCGTGTCCAAGTTGGACATGGGTCGTATTGCATTTGGGATACACATAGGGCCAGCGCGGATCGCGTTCAATCTAAACGTGTGCCCCAAGAATTATTAAATAATAACATTAAATATTTCATTTTGGATTGAAATTAAATAAGAGAATATGTTTTCGGTCTAGGTTTGGAGAAATCTTTATAAATAGATCCCTTAAGATAGAGAAACTCTCACAATTCTCTTTCATCCCTCAGAGCCCTAGCTGTCACACAAGAGTCTCTCTCCTCTCTTCTTCTCTCCCTAGGGTGCACGGGTAAGAAGTTGACTCCTTTCTCTCTTGTAGTCTATTATCTCTCTTTTATAAAGTTATGCTAAAATTTTACTAAGAGAACATGAATGAGATTAATGACATTGCGAATCTCAAGGAAATGAAAGATGACAATTAGGACATGAAGAACCAATGAGAAAACCCCAATGCAAATAGGTATATAAATATGAGGATCAAAGTTAGGAATTATCATGTATATGAGATAATGTAAGGGATTTACATGAAAAACGATGATAATAACGATCTATGCATAAAAGTATAATTAGTATAGTTATTCATTAATTAATAATCTACTCGAACCATGACAAGATCAACACTAGCAACCCAGAAGCTCAGATAGGGGTCATGTCCTGATAGACACGGATCACGTTTGCTGCGATGAGAATTGTCGTGTATCCAAGACGCAGGTCATATCCCAGAACCACGATGGAGCAGGAAAACACGATCTGCGTCCCCCCTTTACGCGGACCATGTTTAATGGATCAAAGGTGGCGTCGACACTCACTCTAACCCTAAAAGTGAACTATGTTGCTTGGACACGAACCGCGCTCGCTAGAGCCACCACGTCGTCTGACGTGAGCCAAGTTCCTTAGCCATGACGAAGACGAAAAATGTACTGCGTCACTCCTTGACGCATGTTGCGTTCCTAAATAGCATCGAAGCAAAAGACGGAGGGGAATCAACTCCCAAGAAAATGGGTCGTGTGCTTTCTAGATGCTGACGGTGTCCCCAGGACGATGGTGGTCGGCGAAAACCCTAACCCTAAAAAATGGGTCACGTCACCTCAACGTGGACCACGTTGTTCGACCAATTCAGACATGAACCGAAATGTGGGTTGAGCCACCTTGAATCGTTCGCGTGAAGATTGAACCAAAAAGGATCAGATCCGGACTATGTTGTCATAACACGGGCCGTCCAGAGTAAACACATGTTGTGTCACTTGGTATTCGGACCCACACAATCATAAGCAGCACGAGTTGTGTTCGTTTGCGAAATGGGATGTGCTTAGGCAATGAATGTGTGACTAAGACCTAAAAAATGGACCGTGTTTGCAGTGAACGTGGGCCGTATTTCCAACTCCAAAGAAGTGGTAAAAATGTTGTATAATGTTGATTGAATGATGAATTGTTATTGAGCCTTAACTTAGAAATATATGAGATAATATGGTTAAAAATGAAAATTGCATGTGATTCGAATTATCTATGAAGGATATAAATCAATTCCCGATAAATTATTAACATGGATCTTAGACATGGAATAATTAAATTCTCTCGGGAATAATTATTATCGGTCATTGAATTCTTAGGCCTAGCCATCCTTAATGGCACTGGGGTTAAAATCAATGACTTTCATGATCATTAAAAGCAATCAATTGATTGTAATAATTGATCAACTTAGGACAATAGTACGGTAAAAAGAATAATATGGGTCCTAAATAAAATGATTGAATTGGGTAAGAACCAATTGAACAAGAAATAATGAACATCTTCTCATCACAATGTAATTAAGGTTATTGCAATTGAATAATAAATAATATTGTAAAGAAAGAAATAAAGTAATTAGAAGGCAAAAAGGTAAAGTAAAATGTTTTTGTTGATTATTATTTTTCCCTTTATTTGTCCTTATATATGATTTTCCCTATTTTCTTTACATATTAGGCTTTATTGTTCAAGGAGTCTCCCTTGCTTTGGATCCTAGAAAAGATGAGCACAATTGATAGGTGATGACATATGTGATGTAGATGTTCGTGACATGATAGCTCATGATTAATTTACATCGAGTTGTATCTATTTTTATTAGTGAGGTCTTTTCCTTCTTGATAATATAAATATTTTTTTTATTTAGCTAGACTATTAATGGAGTTATTATTAATGTTTATGCATTAATATGTGTCTCGAATGTTGGTTATCAGTTAGTAAAATGTAAAGTCAAAGAAGAAAATTATAGTGTCTCGAGATTAGCATTTTGTCAAGTGAGGAGGCAATATTTTGATAGTGCTACTAGGGACGGACCTAGAACGAAAAGTTAGGGGGGGGCGATACATATAAAAGTAAAATAAAAAAATTGGGATGGGCCAAGAATTGAATCCCTAGACCTCTACATAGTACCCAAAACCCCCTAACCACTTCACCAAATAGATAGTCTTGCTCTTTTTTAGCATATACTTATATATATATATATATATATATATATATATATATATATACATATATATATATATATATATATATTCTATATA
>LTAE01000792.1:12174-37283 GCA_001647135.1 Pontederia paniculata
TATATATATATATATATATATATATATATACTAGTATATACTTATATATATATACTTTCTATATCGAAAAGCTGCCCCTGAGTGCTACATTTGTGAGAGAAAACATATTTTCATTAAAAAAAGAGATGGAATCATTTTTTTTCAACAAAAGAATCTCAATCACTTTTGAGTCACCAAACAATAAAATGTAATAAAATAATTTTCTAGAAAAATAATATCATCAAAATAAATGGATCTGGTTGTATTTGAACTATTTGTTATGAGAAAAGAAACGTAGATTAATTATTTCTGTTGAGCCTGTTTTTATATATATGGTCGTGAAACACACAACCTATTTAATTAGGGTTTAGGGCTCTCATGTGAAAAAAAAAAACATGCATCGGTTTCACGTGCCCGCACCCTGGGCATAATTAAATAATAAAGCTCATGCGTAGTAATCGTTACATGTATAATGTATTAGAAAAATAAGTGGCGAAAGATTCAGGACCAGAAAATTAAGAAAATATATCTCCTACTAAATTGGTCATGCACGAGATCTGATTGCTGACTTCTAATAATTAATTTGGTTCATGTATAACCTGGACATGGAGGTAGGCAGGATCCTGAAGGGCCTGCCATAATTAAAATAATAATCATGTACACATGATGGAACACAAGGTATCAAAATAATAACTTCTGATACACCAATAAACTAAAATAAACACAAAGAATTTACTTGGCAATTTATTTATGCAAAATAATTGTAATTAATTAACTGCATCATGAGATCACGGAGAGCAAACGTTATTAATATTCATTAAAGATATATAATTGCATGCTGACGAAATGAGAACATGCACCATTACTCACACTTATGCATTGCATGCCACCCATGCCGCTATAAAACATAAATATATCTCGGATCTGCAAGATTGGAAGAAAAAAAGGAAATTATAAAAAATGAATCGCATGAAAGATTTATGTATGGTGAGAAATGTACTGTCATTTGTGCAGCATGCAATCAATTTACACGGTTTGAAAGCATCTCAAGCGAAGCCATGTTACATTATCAATATTTCAAGTCAGAAACATTTCAGAAGAACTATTTTTAATTTTCTCCTGAAGGTTTGATTTGTTTCTTTTGGTTACACAGTGATGCACATGGTTTGATATCAAGAAAATAAAGACTAAAATTAAAGAAGCATATAAATTTCAATGATTGAAATCAATCTCGAAGTTCTTAATATTTTCCTAAAAGAAATTTCTTGTCACATGCGATGGTTACATTTTTTTAAAGTTATCTTTTAAAGAAAATCTAAATAAAAATTGTTTTATAAGAAAATAACTTTATATAAAAATATCATATAATAAAAAAATTTTGTTATAAAAATATGAATAAATAATTAAATACAAGGAGTACTAATTTAAAGGAAAATAAGAAACATAGCACATTAATTATTAATAAAAAAAGTTCATCTAAATAGTTATTAATTAGTAATGTGTTAGCTATTTTAAAATAATTATTGTAAAGGAGTTCTAAGTCAAATAAATTAAAAGAATTTTAAATTTAAATTTATTACTTTAAGAATGATTGTTTCCATGGAATAATAAAAATAACAAACTAATAATAATCTAAAATTAGTCTCAAATAAATTATTAAGAAGATTTAACTTCTAAGTTATTAGTATTTTCAGAATATTTGCTCCATGAAAAAAATACAAAAAATAGAAATTAATTGTAATTTTTAAGAGTCCTAACTAAGGTAAATTAAGAAAATTTAAAATTCTAATCCTCAATTAACAAATTATTTAAAAATAGTTAAGTGAATTTATTATTAATTTTAGAATATCTATATTAATTTAAAGAGAATTATTTTTTAAATAATCCTAATTTTAGTTATATGTTAGATATTTTTAAAGTGGCTATTATTTAAGTAAAATCCTATGTCAACTAAATTAATAAAATTTTAAATATGAGGAAAGGTTAAGGATTTATCCGATGTGAGATGTGAAATTATTATTATTTTTAAATATAATTGTCATCCTACAAAGTTCTTATAAATTAAGTTAAGAAGGTTAAAAATTCTAATTCTAAATAAATTGTACATTCACAAAATAGAATAAACAATCAAAGTTACAATGATGATGATGGTGGTGATGAATTTCAAATAGACATAGTAATTTATCATTTTTTTAAATTATATTTTTTCTTGAAAAATTAATATAATCATTATTTAAAAAGACTCCAACAAATTGTAATTTTAATTCATTATTTAAGAATATTTGTTTCATGAAAAAGTTTGAAAATACTTATTATTTTTAAAGGGTCTCAGAAGAGCATTTTTTCTAAATTTCGAATTTATTATATTTTCATAGTCAATCGAATGCCAAGTGGTATATTCACAATTTCTCAAAATAATTATCTTTAAAAAGTACATAATAAATATAGAGTTTATAAAATCTTACATTTGAATTTAAATTATTAAACATAGAAGAAGAGATTGAGTTGGCTTACAAAATAGTACATCTTTTTTCATATTTATTTTAACTTATATTGTTTTAAGAATTTTTTTGTTTTGATATTAAGTTTTACTGTTAGAATTTAAATAATTAAATTATGAGTTTGGATAGTTATGTTTGTTAATTTTTACTTTATCCATAAATATTTATTCACCATTTTTTCATGCTAATTTTAGGTTAGAATTAAATAGTTGATAGGAATATCGAGTATTCGAGTGATATTAATTTCTATCTTACAAAATAAATATTTTATTTAAAAACTGAACTTATGTGTTATGATAATTTAGCTGGAAATATTATATATATATATATATATACATTAGTTTTTTTGTAATATCCTTATATCATAAAGGTTAATAGACTAGTTTATATAAAAGCCATCATTCCTAGAGAAATTCTTTTGTTGTCCAAGTTATTGCATTGAAATTTTAATTTTAGATAAACAAATTTTATCCAAATGCGATTGAATTTATTATTCTCTTCATCACCCTTCTAGTTCAAATACACAAAATTGGCACATTTATAAAAAGTTGACCAGTAAATAATTAAAGTCCGAAAGCTAATTAAGGAGCATATATGAAGACCACAGGGAAGTTTATTTTTCGGAGATATTTTAATCGCCTATAATTTTTTAAGGGGCAAAAAATTAACCTTCTTAAATTTTCGAATTTTTTTTCTTCTACTACGTCG
This sequence comes from Pontederia paniculata, assembly GCA_001647135.1. Classification (NCBI taxonomy): domain Eukaryota; kingdom Viridiplantae; phylum Streptophyta; class Magnoliopsida; order Commelinales; family Pontederiaceae; genus Pontederia; species Pontederia paniculata. The sequence continues at coordinate 15,363 of LTAE01000792.1, forward strand.
TAACCGAGAAACAACGATGAGAACTAGTTTGGTCTACACTTAACCTCGTGAAACATGATGAAATTTAACAAAAAAAAAAGTGATCTCACAAAGAATAATTCGTAATGTTAAAAATTCTTGTTTTTCATTTTTTTCCCTTAAAGTAGTATCAATAATTTGAAAATGAGTTCAATTGAGATGTAATATTAGTTCACGTTACATATATTGTCTTATATTTCGAATCATTAAATTTTAAATTAATAATATAAATTAAAAATATTCAAATAAATAATTAAGATTTTGTGATTTAAATAAAGTTTAGTTTGAATTACCAATCTTAAATTTAGTATTCAAAATAGTGTTAATTAACATTATACTTCTATTTTACAATCTTATTACATACACTCTCTACCGATCATACTAACTAGTTTGTAAAGATTCTTGTACGGTCTTTTACAAAATATCTTTGTTCAGTAATTGATCTTGTAATCCCGTTGCAATCTCTGGTAAAAGCTCAATCTTAATATTTCTAATATTCATTAATAGTGATTTTTTTTTGGAGAATAGTTGAGTCACTAAGCTTAAATAAAAAATCTTGTGACTATATACATATATATATATATATATTATTTAAGTAGAGAGCACTATGTTACCTATATTTTTAATTGTGCAATCACAATTTATATATATATTTCCATCGCGTTTGTAACTAATGTCGAAGACAAGTTTAGTTTCCGATCAATTAAATTTGATTAGCATAATTAATTAGTAGAATTATATTTGAGGGATGACAGGAGCTACTACAGAGCTATGAATGGGTATCTAAAGAAAAAAGTTTAATTTCCGGTCGATTTTAAATTTTAAAAGACTTATATTAGGATTTAAATTAAGTTTAATAAGATTTCTTATATGCTATGAATACTTAAAAACTATTGGATGTTAAGCTGCATTTTGGAGTTCTTACCGAGGCCGAGGCTTAGAGAAGTGGAAAAAGTTAAAGTATTGAGAGAGTCAAAGAGATGAAAGGAGCAAGGAATATCTATTTTTTTTTCATTTTGTTTATAAGATTCTAATAAGATTCAATGTAGGTGCTCTCTTATTAAATAAAAAGTATCATGTTATTTACATTTTCAATAGTAGGATATTAAATTTATGATGAAAATTAAATTTTTTCTTTTTTATTTTTTTTCTTCTAAATTTATTCACCATACATTATGCATCATATGGTTAAAAGTGTAGGTAACATGGTGCTCTCTACTTAAGTAAGAGAGAGAAAATATAATCTCTACTGTAAATTTAATATCCTATGATTAAAGATATAAATAACATGGTACTTCCTATTTAACTAAGGAGCACCTACATTATGAAAAAAATTTAATAATATAATCTTTTGAGTTCCGCATAGGCCGAAGGGTTGAATCACATAAATTCTTATGTGTTGATTATCTTTTCATGGTGTTTCCTTTGTAATACATTAACTACTACTACTGTAACAACACGGCCCTTTCATGCGCCAACACAGATCTTGATGCATAATATGACCCATATTGAAATGCCTGATGGTAGTCCGAGATTAATTAAATAATAATAATAACAATAATTTGATTAGTTTTAATTTTAAGATTAAATTTTTATAAATATATATAGTTTAAATTTGATTAAAATGAAGAAAAACTCTAATACTATTCCTATAAATAGACTTAAGAGAGAGTTGAACCTCTTATTATTTCTTCTCTCCCCAAAATTTCAGCCACCGTAGCATCTCTCCCTCTCTTCTCTTTTCCGGTGATTAGGTAAGGTTTCTTTCCCATAGTTCTGTCTCTCTCCTTTCATTCTAGAATGATGCCCAACTCATGAGAGAACGTGAAGGAGACAAGGGGCAACGGAGAATATCAAGTGAACACAATTAAAGAACGAAGAACAAATTTAAAAGATTCAGTATGTAAAGAGATGGATCCTAATAGATAGACTTTCGTGATTAATGAATTGTATGTTAGGATTCAGGTTAGATGATTATAGTTTTAATACGATGACTCTACAATTTTATTGCCTAGACGAATATATTAATTCGGCCATGAATTAGTTAGTATTTTTATGCAATAGTTTAATGGTCTTAAGTAAGAACACGATGACGGAATGCGGAATACGTCCCCTCCGACATGGCCTACGTCCATCGAGATGAAGTCACGCCGTCGGCGTGTACCCGACCACATCGGCTAGACACGGTCCACGTTCACACTAGAGACGACCAGCGTCTTTCGACACAAACGTGTTATGCCAGGACACGACCGCGTCCTTGGCTAGAACCCTAGTGCCGACCGTTTTGACAAACACGGTCCCATCATCGAAGACGGCTTACGTCACCCTAGCGTACGATACATGTTCGAATTAAATGAATTTAATATTGAAAACAGCCCACGTTGAATCGAATATGGTCTGCATTGACCAAAGAGGATGAATAGTAAACCCTAATTGGTATAATCGTTAGGCAAACATCCTAGATTGGAAGATGAACACAGTCGGCGTTGCCCTAACGCATTGGCCGATTATTTTAATGATGAAACGACCGCGACCGCATTGGAGTACGGACATAGTCCGAAAAATGGCACGTGACCTAAGAGGTTTATAAAATATCGAAAAATAGATGTAACACGAACCATGTCTTCATCCGACATGGCCCGCGTAGACTCATCGAAACGGCCCGTTGATGAGACCATAACCAACACCGAACATGGACCGTAGCCATGATGTTATATAGTTTATTTTAAAATGAATATTTTTCTAATGATTAATAATTAATTATGTGGACAAGATAAAGAGTTACCATGCTTCACCTAAATTAAATGTTGATGTCTCCATATATTGTTAAAGTTTGGGAGTGTAGTGATGTAAAAGATAAGATGGATAGAGCAGTTGTCACTCAGTTCTTGTTGCTTGACTTTTGTCCGCTTTGCAACAAAGAATTTCTCGAGCATCCTAGATGGTTATGACTTGTCACTCCCATTGACCTATGGTGAGACCTCCAAGATTCATGAGTCAATTGAAAGTCTTCAATATCCTCAAAGTCATTTCAAAATCATTAATGAGATAAGACAAAGATAATCACTTGATCTAAATATCAATTATCATGTTGCATTAGAAGGATTAAAGTTATTAATGATTTATTGATGAAAGATGAAGTATGATTGATCGATGAGAGATAAAGGTATGATTGAATGATGTAAAGCAAAGATTCATAATGGAAGTATCGATAAAGTATGATGATGATGATGAGTAATTAATGTTTGACTATTGGTCTTAGCTTACTCCTAAAGTAAAAGATGTTCGGAGTGATTGATGTTTGACTATTAGTCATAGTTAACTTCTGATGCCAAGTATGTTAAAGATGAAAGTTAATGATGAAGGTAAAAATGATGAAAGAAAAGTTAAGCAAATAGAAAAAAGTTGATATTTTGAATTATAGTCATTAATTTATTTCTACATTTATTTATCATCTCATGCTTATCTATTAGTCTTACATTATTACGTGTTATAGCTCATGGTGGGTGCTTTTTTTTTCTTATATTGGATCTTGTAGGTGAGTAGTCTGCAATGACATGATATTAATGGTGCATGTGGTGATAGGTGCTCGTGGTTACTGTCATTTACATATAATTTAGTGATCCATAATTTGGTGTCTCATGTCTTAGTATTTTATATTGAGTTGTAATAATTTATTTTCATGTAAGATTTCTGCATTTTTTTTTTATGAAAAGAGTATTAGTTTTATTTTTTTTATTTTTTCTTATTTTATTGATTGATCAAAGAGTCCACTATAAGTCAATATATAGTATGTATGTTGTAGTGCTCTCAAGAGGGCATTTTATGACGGAATGATCTTCTAAGGACGTTATAATAATAATAATAATAATAATAATAATAATAATAATAATAATGGTGGTAATTATCATTATTATTATTATTATTATTATTATTATTATTATTATTATTATTATTATTATTATTATTATTATTATTATTATTATTATTATTATTATTATTATTATTATTAGAAGTCTAAATTTTTGGTACCACTATCTAATTAACATTAATCATATAATAGAGTATACATGGTCTTGATTTTGGGTTAACTTTTTTATCTTCCCTTAAATATAATATTTTTTTAACAAGAATCTTAAATTATGTTTACTTGAACAAACCGTTTTAATTGCATTTGGTTTAATTTTTTATTTTTAATATATCTTTGCTCCTCTAAACTTATGTACTTGAATAAAACTTATGAAATTAATTTATGACTTTTAACTACTTAAAAATATGAAAGCAATCATATATTAGGAAAAAAATCTTAGAAAATATAAAATCTATATGAAGTGACTAATTAAATGTGAAATCATATAGATGGATCATTCTGTAGTTTAGAATTAAATAAGATAACAAGCGAATTCAAGGTTTGTAAAAACAGTATAATATGTGGATTTTCTTTTAAGTAGAGGATAAAAAAACTAAAATATATACTGATAAACATATGCAATGAGTAGGGTGATCCTATAGGACTATAGTCTCATTATTCAATATTAAATATTGTTTATCAATTAAAATAATTTTAACTAGATTTTATTCAATTCACTACAATAAAATTGATCAGTTGTCACATATTTGTTCATAGCTATAGGCATTATTATCGTGGCTAAAAATTTATAGCCACGATATTTTTTGTGACAATCACTTGTGGCTACTGATGGCGTGGCGACTGCTTAATTACCACAAATATTATCGTGGCTAGTGCCCAATTGTCACGAACGTTACTTTTCGTGACTATTATATGTTTCAATAACCACAAAATAGAATTGCGGTAAATATTCATGGATAATAACCACTATAATAATATTATATGTTTCAATAACTCGACACATTAGAACGCTTGCCGGCCCGACACGGGGCCCGTCTAAGACGGCACGATGAAACTCATTTTTCCTTTTTCAAAATTTGCGGTCGAGTCCATTATCCCATGACATATATAAGAAATAAATTATATTGAAAAATTAGGAGGAGTCAGGAGTTACTCTACATGTTAATGCAAATCACTTAACCACTAAAGCACTTAGACACTTGTGTTATACTCTTAACATTTCTTTTATTTATTGACTATATATATATATATATATATATATATATATATATAGCAAATCATTTTGATGTGCTCATATTATATTGATTTTCAAAGGTCATACAAATTTTCTTTTATAATAAAAATAAAAATGATTAATTTGTAAGGTGACAATGAAAGTGTCAAAGTCATCTGTGGACGTATCCCCACTGTCATATATTATATAATATTAAATAAATATCATTCTATATAATAATTATAATGTCCTCAATTAATATAATATAATAATATATGATTATAATTTACGAGTATATAATTATGTAATAACTATATAGTTATAACTTATAACATTATAAAGCATAAGTAATAAGTTATTAGAAAAATATTGTTAGTATTTTACATTTTGATAAAATTTCTATTGGTCAATTTTGCGTATACAAAATTATTATTATATATTTAATATATACATTATTTTCTATAATTAAAGTACGCTTTATGATAATCTTGAATTTTTTTGAAATAAATCTGATTTTTAGCTTATTAAAATAAATAAATTAATCATTATTAAAATATATTAGATTTTTTGTTGAATATTAAATTAATAATATTCGTTATTTATAAAATGAATATAATTAACTATGAAATTTAAATTCGTGGCAATTTTATACATTTATTGTTACGAAAAAAATTATTGTGGTAATAACTATATATTTATTATCACGATGATAATTACTTGTGGTTATAGTTGAATTAATATCCACGAACATTGCAAATGTGACTATAAGGTATAGCTATAGTCACAAATGTACGTATGTGATTATTAATTCGTGACTATAAAACATATTTATTGTAGTGATTAAAATGATGGGACAACTAAATTTGATCATTAATTTAAAATCAATGATCATAATGATATGCCGCATGGAACATAGTACAAAGTGATATGCACCTCCACTTTTCTCAAACAAATAAACTTGATTGTACTGAAAAATATCATTGTTGAAATCCTATACAAATATTTTTTTTCCAGTTATTTTTTCTAAAATACTTTTTGAAACCCTATAATTTCATTGACTTTGTATTATGATAACTACGTAATATTTATTTTATGAAATTAGTTGTATATTATATATTTTTATATCACTGTTTATAAAGATTATATAAATTTATTTATATGTGATTATGTATCTTTTATATTAATCTAATAATATATTAGAAAACGTTCAAAATATTAAGCATTATATATTTCTACAATCTTATGTATTTTGAGTTTTATTGGATTCCGTAGTTGAACTTTTAAATTTAAAAATTGCCTTGTATTTTATGGACAGAAAAGTTAGATCTTATGTTGGATCCAATCTATTTTTTTTTCCTTACACCACTTCACACTATATCTTATTTCTAATGTGACTCTTAAAAACTTAATATCATCCAATTATGTTCCAAAGGTTTTCATTTGGGCGCCTCTGTGGCCACTCCAAAAGATACATTTACCATTCATTCTTGTTATTGGTAGAAATTTTATCCTTATTTAATAAAAAGAAATATTAATAATATATAATTTTTTTTGAGGTGGCAATAGTAAATTAGTGATCCTTCCATTTAATCCTAGAAACCTAACTCCATTTATTTATCAACGTTTTTTAGTTGTAAAGTTACTTTTTCTATTCTTCAATTTTCACTATTTCTTAAAGAAAAATATTAAGAAAACATGCTTCTACCACCACTTCCTTTGTGAGTAAGAGATAAAAGGTTAAAAAAAACATGAAAGCTAAAACCTAATTTTATAATTAAATAAATAATTTTATGAGGCAGGCATCTGAAATTTGCATAATATTTTTTGGGTGGCTTTAATGCCACTCCAATATTTCCACTCCAATTAAGACATTTTTACCCTTCTTTTATATTAAAATGCACACAAATGACTAAATATCATCTCTGAGTCTCACATCTATTCATCATTCTCCTCGTTAATTTTACCTTAACACTTCATCCAATCTGAAATATTGTAAAGAAATTATAATGGTTAAAATTTTTAAAAAAATTATTTAGCACACTAGCTCTAAAAAATTATACATAGATATTGTCACGTAATTTAGCTATGTTCATACAAATATTATAAAGAGATTGCATTTACATATTTTTTATTAAAAATTTTAATTTATGTGAAATTAAATTTTTCATTGGGTGCTTTCATATTTACTGCATTGTATTCCATTGGATTGAGAGCTTATATAGAACTTCATGGATTTGTAAGATGAAGAATACATAACTTTTATTTATTTTTCTCATACATTTTTTTATCAGAAATTTATTTGATATTGACATTATAATTTGAATTCTATTTAGACTACATTTTATGCTCTGTAATTCTCAAGGTGCTTTAAGCAATTATTGGTCTCCTTGCCTTCTTGTTGAAATAAAAGCAATGGTTAATTAGAGAAAATGAAATAAATTATAAACACAAATTGTCAAAAATTAAAGAAACAATAAGTTCTGGTTCACCTTCTCAAAAAAATAAGTTTTGGTTCACCCTTTATTAGATTTAAGGGTGGATTTCGAGAAGAGAATTAAGGATGGGTTTTATGCTTCAATTTTAATGGAGGGTAAAATTATCTCGATGGAGTGACAATAAGAGATTTGGAGTGACATTAAGCCCACCTTATTTTTTCCTCTTCATTCTTTATTTCAATGTCGATGCACTGATATTCATAACTTCACTTTCCTAATCCATTATTCTGTCGAAAACAAAAATAAACTCTAACTAAATTAATGATTATTATTAATTGCTATCAATCTCATTAACATTCGTGCCACTAAATTTATTGTTCTATTTGGAGATGAACTCATAAATACTAAAATCTCTTATTCATTGATCCATGTTAGCTTTCAACTCCTCTATTTCTCTAAAAATGAATTAAAACATAACTGAGTAAACAAAAATAAAATAACAAGAAAATGCTATATAAAAGGAAATTTCTATAGAGAAAATACAAAAGGACCATTTTTCTTATTAAAATTTAACATATTAAAAATATATAGTAGTTTTTTTTCGATAAAGCATATAGTACTTTCGGTAATATAAAGAAAACCACAATTTTGGTTTTCATTTTTTCATTAACGATGTTAGACAAATATTATATCATATTAGTAACCAATGCACTTAACTTGCAATGTCGCAAAAGGATCCTAATCCTATTACCAACAAAAGTTACATTTAAATCCAAGTAAACTGGTCCATAACATGTAAGTTTGGCAACAAGTTAAAACTCTGATCTAGATAACATGTCGACTTATTTCCTCTTCTCTTGGCTTCATCGGCAAGAACACATCAGATGCAACACAAATGATGATACTTTGGGCTTCACATAATGATATGATGCGATATTATCATATTTCAACATCATAATAATATTAACATACTAAGTATAATTCTTTTTGTTAACCATTCTCCACTTCAACATTTATCTCAAGCTCTTTGTTCTCTATATCGTTGATGTTTATGCTTTCTTCAATGATCCCGATACATTGCCCAACAGATTTGCCTGAAGACATTGCCTCTGCAAGTCGCGACCTGGCTTTTTCATGGCGACGCAGTAGCGATACAATATTCAGCACAGCCCATCTTACTTGAGAATCTGCTTTCTTTTGGGTAAAGCCCAAGCTCTTCAGCAATTTGTCCAACTGTTTCAAATGTCAGATGTAAATTCATCGGAATGAACTATGAATTCCATGCGAATGACATCACCTGCATACAGACCTTTCCAATGTCATCAAGACCACCTTCGGAATATCCAAATAGAAGATACTCTGTAGCTACTCCTGCCAGTGCGATGCAAGAGAACCTGTTTAACATCTGCAAAAATACATTTCCGGACAGGCTCAGCACAGCATAAAACATCAAGGCAATAATGGTAGCTTCGGTGGTTCTAGTAAAAATGCACATAGAACATTAGTTTCTGCATACCTGTTCATTAGAATGTTCAGAATATCTTATCAGAAAAAAAAAAGAAATACAAGAACAGAAATTACCAAGTTCGTTTATAAAGAGACCGTATGATGTTCAAGGTTGAAGGATAGACCTAAACAGCCATTTCTGAGGCAATTGAGAATAAACAAAAAATGGAAGCAAAATGAAGTTATTTGAGCAAGTGCTGACGTTGAAATGGATATACTATCATATTTAAACAACATTTAAAAATAAAGAAAATACATTGGACAATATAACTAAATGTAATATTTTCCAAAGGAGGAGAGAAAAAACATTAGGATAGGAATAGTGACTCACAGTTGCAGAGACCTTCCCTCTGTTTATCTGCATGAATTAAGAATCTAGTCAATTTAAGGTTTTGCAGCAAGGCTTTTTTTTTTAACAAAAGGAGTTCAAACCACAAAGGCTCCAAAACACAAGATAGGTTTACTACCAAGTCGATGGACACTGATAAGCCATAAATCATAACAAACAGAAGATAAAAACATGTCTGCAAACATGATTAAGAGAAATATCTGATCTAGTTTGCCCAAGACAAACACTTGGCGAAAATTATAGCAACTTGAATCATGAAAAACACCAAGCGTGTTATGAAACAGTTCGTGGCCTCAGTAAGTTTGCTATGAAGCACTTATTTACCTTAAGCATATGCATGCCACAATTGTCATTAATGTATGCACCACCAAAACCATAATCTGGTGGATTGGTATTGCTCATATCTTTTGAGAAGGTTTCAGCTTTCAGGGAATGGTAACAAAGAGTTTTAATCGAGTGACCATTCCCTCATAAAAGAGGTTGTAGCTTGCGTTATCATGAAAGTAGTACAATAATGGTACCTAAACCCACTATCCATGCATACAATGAACCTTGGTGCAACAGGATGCTTATAGATTAAGATAACCACCATAACTATCCATGGCCAAGTGAAACATAGAACAACAGAGAAATTAGGATGATCTTGAAGAGCAATGGGTTATGATTTACAAATTGAAATAAAGACAACATACTATTACAAGTCCACAATAGCTAAGGTGTCAAATGAAAATCATGTACCGATACCTTCAGAAGAGAGTGATATTCATCTAAAATATAATCCATATAAAAGAAAGGCGTAAAGTGATACCATATCCTTACTTCTTCAACGAACTCAAAATCCACAAAAGCAGTGCCAGCTTGCACATTGAGTGTCCTTTCTTTTATGAAGGCATCTAAACTTGACAATGTAAATCCTTTAGGAAGAACTCCAAGCAAGTATGCTATCAAGAAGTGACCGGCTTCATGCTGCATAGTGTTTCATTTGCAGATACATGAACATTCAGGAAGCATATATGACCGACCACAATATAAGTCAACATCGAATTAGTATAACATTTCTTGCGGGGATATTGACATCTCTGCAAGCTAAAACCACTGAAAAGGGGTCCCATGATAGCTAGAGTTTTTGGACAAGATACTTTTAAAAGCTAATTTCTGCTGACAATTTTTATTTCCACAGTAAATATCTCGGGAGAAATGGGCCACAACAAATACAAGGATGGCAAGTAACAAATTAGTAGAAATATGAAATTTACCTGAATGACCCTATTGTGATACTTTTTACTGAAATTGTGCCCTATGGTATCAATAACCAGATTCCTGACCCCTCCATCAAAGGAGACCTGCAATATACAATAAGGATTTCAGAAGAATTGAAAACACTCAGACCAACAATGCCACTAGACAGAATCACACATTTCTAAAGAAAATGATACTGTCAAGATAACTAACAGTTCAACTAATTGATTATCATCAAAATTCTACAACAAAAGAAAGTGTATAAAATATACATATAAACTATATTCTTCTTTCCTCTAATAATGATTATAAACTTCTTTCATTACTATGAAACACACATATGGCCTCATTTGATTCAAAAAATACTGTAGATGGATTATAGAATTTTAATCCAACATATATTCCCAAGGTCTTAATCCAGTGAGATTATGTTATTCCTGGACAGATTTAGAATACAAAAATCTCACATTTTTCCTATTCCAGCATTTAATGCAGTGGAGCCCACCAAAAACATTTTAAGCCGTCTGGCGAAAACCATTGGAAATAACTCACAGAAACTAATATCCTAAATATCTTCCAAGAAACAAATATCATAAAAATGTGACACAAGTTAAATTTGATTGATCATTCTACCAAATAACAAATTCAGTTAATGGTTTTATCAATCTGCCTATTCACAGTAAGATATGGTTTTCATGTATTTGTCTTTAGATGATGCAAGTTAACAGGCTTCAGCTCAAACTATAATTTGACAAATGGCCAAGAGACGAACTTCCACATCTTTTTCTGATGTTAACCCTAGTACTGGAAATCCATTCAATCATAACTAATCCAGCATAAGAACATTAAATATATTTTTTTAAAAAATTGGGTTAAAGATAAACTTTTCTGACAATTGGAACAAACTTTAATTTTAGGAGATCCTATTATCAAAGTTTATGGGATCTCCTGCAAGCCCTTTTTTTAAGCATAAAACTGTAATCTTAGAAGGGTCAACATTATCCAGTTTTGCATCATTATACCTGTTCTTCTTTCTTTTTATTCTATCAGTGGGTTTGAGAATTTAGATTGATCTAGCTACGAGACTACATCAGTAGAAAGTGTAAGGACTATCACAAAAGAAAAATGGAAAAGCCCAAAACCCCTTCTATGCTTAGCAGAGACATTTGTTATTGTTAGAAAGAGAATCTCATATGAACAGTACAAGAAAAAATAAATAGAACATAAAGGAGCCTCACTGAAGATTTGAACTCTTGACCTCTACAAGAGAAATAAAGATCTGAATTAGTCCTCTAGGTACTAATTGGTTAGAAGAGACAAAATGAGGATCCCAATTGAAACACAATTGAAGAATAAAAAACCAAAACACGTGTGGAAAAACAAGCAAAAAAATGAAAAAGACAAAAAGGACAAGCATAAAAGCATATGATAAAGACACTGACACATTTCCCACCTTTAAAATCCCAGTTACAAACTGGATTAGTCAAAGGCTAGAAGCTAGTAGCCATCTAGATAGCAGGCTTAAAACCAAAAAACAGAAGAAAAAAACTAACATGCTATGAAATTTTAAACATGTGGGCATATACATAACCAAAGGGAGATTGTGAAATATCCACGACAAACAGGTCATCATTATAAATATTCAAAGTCCAAAAATGAATTGCATTTTTTGTTTTGAGAAATGAATCAACTAACCAAATCTAAAGTCCACAAGAACAGTAATCCCAGGGAAATATAAAGAAGCTCCAACTGAGAAAAACCAAATTCAATCCATGCAGAGAGACCTCCTATAGCTGTCACAAGCTGCACATTTCTCTCAATTGAGCGCAATGTTGTATCCACTGGTGACAGAAAGGCTGAAGGATCAATCCCATTAAGCTTCAGTTCATCCAATCTGTATAATCTTTGTGGCACCTGTAATAAAATTTTGTATGTAAAATAAAAGAAAGAACTTCCAGCTTATACTTATTTTTTTGAGACGAACTTCCAGCTTATACTTATATCGTAACAAAAAACTTACATGCAATCAAATAAATTAGAGACAGTTAATGGAAGGGCAGCAAGATATTACACCAGTAACAATTTGAAAATTAAACAGTTTCAGTGAGACATGAATTCGGTAGAAAGAACTTCTAACAATTGCTTTACAATGATTCTGGACTACAGTAGAAGTACAAGACAGAGACAGGCAGCAGAGTGCTGAGCAGCAACATTTTGTGTACAATTCCATCAATATTATCCAAAGAAGACATCCATTAAAAATAGTTCTGAAAATTATAATAGCAATTGCCAGTTGACAAGCACAAGGAAGAAATTAATACATAGTCATCACATCTAAAAAAGAACTTCTGAACATTAGGTGAAAAAATAGAATGGACAAATAATTCAAGAACAAGCTGAGAGAAAAAAGAAACAGAGGGAAAAAAAAGCTCATGTATTGGGGATGATCCAACAAGGAACTGGTACTAGTGAACAAAATAGGAGCACGAGAGCATACTAACTATGCCAAGCTTAACCCAAGGGGCAAAAGCAAAAGCCCTTGAATGAAGCTAACACAATCAATAAGCAAAACCAGGATAATCATCCTGATATCCAACCTGCCTTGCTGCATCAAAGCACAAAAGGCCACCAGGCCTTCCTTTAGAATCCTTAATAAGGGTCAGCGCCCCCCTATCATTACCATTTCTCAGCTCCTCATCTACTTGTTCAAGAATCTGGTTCGCAGATACCTGAGTTGAATAAGAAGCCCTGGCAACATGTGTTCGCAATCTAAGATGAAAAGAAGGAATATTGAAGCAGAATACTATACCCATCTCCTTAGCACTTCAAAGTCTTGAATGTGGTGGCCACTATATAATGCAAATAACCTTTTTGTTTCTCTTCACTCACTTTTCCCCTCTCAGCAGAGGGCATCAGCCACATATTGTCCTCTAAGATAAAAGCAAAAATAAAATAATATAAACCGAAGAGTCCCTGAAAGCGACAACATCTAAACACGTATGGACCACAAGCTCAATGCTAACAGCAACAACGTGAAGAAAACAAAGCATCATCAACGTTACTTCAGACTAACGTGAAGAAAATAGTCCACTACAGTGTAAATAAACCATTTGGAAATAAATGGAACCAAAGGGAACACATTTTGTATACACACATCAGGCCATCACAGAAACAGAAACCAAAAGTAAAATAGCACATACACAAAGAGTCACAAAGGAGCAAACTTTATTAAATACTTTAACTATATAACATCATTGAGCTAAGAGTATATTGAATTCAAAAGAAAAGATGGCGACAGATGCCCCATAACGCAATCAACTTTCCGCCACCAAACAAAACCGACGCCTCCCAACATTCAACCAACGAGGTGGAACCCTAAAACTCTTGCGACGCAGACCCGATCTCCGCTTTGCCATGCCCCTTCCCCGACTTGCTAGGCAACAGGGTTGAATGGATGTTGGGCAACACGCCTCCGTTGGCGATGGTGACAGCCCCTAGAAGTTTACTCAACTCCTCGTCGTTCCTCACCGCGAGCTGGATGTGCCTCGGCACTATGCGATTCTTCTTGTTATCCCTCGCCGCATTCCCAGCCAACTCCAGAACCTAACGAAACAGATATCGCACCCCGAATCAGAGAATGAAACAAAGAACACAAAATACATATCAGAAAGACAAGCGCTCCAGCAAGGCGTCAAACCTCAGCGGCCAGGTATTCGAGGACGGCGGAGAGGTAGACCGGAGCGCCAGCGCCGACGCGCTCGGCGTACTTGCCGGACTTGAGGTAGCGGGCGATCCTGCCGACGGGGAACTGAAGGCCGGCCTTCTGCGACCGGGAGACGGACTTGGAGGACTTGGGCTTGCCACGGCCGCCCTTGGTTGATCCGACGGAGCTCATCGTCGCGCGCTAATGGCGGTAAACCCTAAACCCTACGGGGCGCGAAGAAGGTATTCGACTGCGGGACGCAAAGAAAGCGAAGGCTTTTGGCCGAGCGAGCGCACTACGATTGGTGAAAGGTGGTGGGGAAGGGAGTCGATATATATATGCATACACCGTCCGAGAGAGAGAGCTTTACTCTGATTGGTTGGCTTCGATGCAGGAGGATCGCGGAGCGTGGAGCCGTTTGATCGTTCCACGCATTGTATTGCCAGCCATCGTACGGTGATGACTTCAACCTTTTCTATGGCTTCTGGCTGCGACTCGTGCACACAAACTCCGATAAGGGTCAGATTCGAGCTCGGTTCGGGTGGCATCGTTATATAGTGATGTCTCTCGAGCTCTAATCTTTTTTTTTTCTTTATACAAAATATTTTCGTAAATATAATGACAATTAAAAAAAAATTCAGAACTAATAAACATATAGATGTTGCGAAGGAATAATTTGAAAACTAGAAAATATTTTAACTAATAAACATATAGATTAAAAAAATATTTTACGCTCAAATTAATTATACGCTAATATGTTTATATATTTATATATACTCTAAAATTTATAGTTTAGTTTCACTTATATATATACCTTTAAACTAAGTAATCATTCACTTGTTTATTTTAACTTTAACATTTTTCTTTTCATTTTATCCCATTGTAAAAGTTTCAATATTTTTTTATTCAACTACACTTTTTCAGTTTATTTAGAATAAATTAAAAGACAAGAAGACATGGATGTTTAAAAGCTAAAATAAAATTTTAAAAAGCATCTCCTTCTATTTTTTGAACAATCATTTCCTTTTTCATTTTACCTTTGAACTGATATTGCAAAAGATGGATAAATAAAAAGAAAGAAAATTGCTAACAATGTGATAAAGTAAAACATTTTTTTCTGTACAAGAGCGGTAAGTAATTGATTTCACTGGATATAAATGGAAATTAGGGTGGCACAAATATTTGATCATCATGGGGAATCTCTTAATGTGATTGTACTTGACAGAAAAATTCTCATCACAAATATGGGCGATGATTTAAATGACTTGATTAAGGATTCGTTTGGTTAGAGAAAAATGAAGATAAATAAGAGAAAGAGAATGAAGGTTAATTAGTTAATCTCGTTTAGTTGTATTTTTAACGAAGTGGAATGAAGATGAATGTTTTCTCTATTTAATTTCATTTCCTTTCAAATGTTCATTTTTTTTAATCTTAAATTAGAATGTAAATAAGAAAAAATATTTAAACTATAATTCTAAATTTACTCATATATAATTTTATAAACATATACATGATGAGATATTCGTCAATAATTCTCTTCTTTTCTCTTTAGTTATATCATCCAAATAAGATTAATTATTTAATATTTTTTTTCTTAATTTTTCTTTCCTTCGTTACCTTTCTTTTTTCTTCATAAGTTTTGAATCAAATAGACCTTAAGAAAAATGATCACTCATGCCTTCTAAAGATCTCAACCTTGGAAAATGATTTGAGCAAAAAATATCCAAATATGTTAAATATGCCTTTAATTATATTTTTTTAATGTTCATATTAAACTTTTCGATATATAAAATTATTAGCACTTAACTATTTCAAAATTATGATGAATAAATTTTCTCTACCTCTCATCGCAATAATATTAAATATGACCTTCGATCAATTGCACCAATCGAACTTAATTTTAAATACGACTCTTATATGTTTGTAGTTGTACTCTAATGCAATCATTTTTTTATGTTGTAATATTTTTCTTTAATTAAATTAATTATTAGTTTTGTACCTTTTTAAAATACCTTCTTTTTTTCGAATATTGTTAGGTAAAGTATGAAATTGGAGACTATCATCTTAACATTCACAACAGAAAAAAATATGAGGATTGATAGTTGGCATTATCTAAAAGAAAATTTAACTATTAAAGGACTTTGGTTTATACAATAGGATAGCATGAGCCTTATATTAACAGAGATGAAGAAGTTAGTAGTATAAAGATTGAAGTGTGTAAATATACATTTCTAAAACATTAACAAATTTAAAATGGTTCCAGAAACTTCTTTAATATCTAATTTTTTTATTGAGATAATTATTATATTTTTTAGACATTTTATTATTAAATGATGGGTTTAATGATATTGTGTTTTTAGAAAAAAAATTAAACTGGTTAATCAACGGGCTCAATTGTGACTGGGCCGGCCCAAGTGCTAAGCAGGCCAAGCTTGTGCTTTAGACCCCACTAAGAGCTTGTTTGGTTGCATGTAATGCAAGTAGACAATTGTTGTAAATGCAAATATTTATTTGGTTTAATGTAAAAGTGATTGATATTTATGCTAGAAAATCAATTACATGTAAAAATAATTATATTAGAAAAAAAAAGATTAAAAAATGAAAAAAAATATAATTTTAAGTTTCATTTGTATTTAAGTTAATTATTTATTTATTAATATATGATAATATTTTATTTTAACTAAATATTTATATTTTTTTTCAACCAAACAACGTAATTCATTTTCCAGAATCTCATTTATATTTATCCAAACTTAGGAAAAGTAACTTCTAAAAATATAAATCATTTCAGATATTTCAACTACAATCATTTATATTTCAAAATTATAATTACATAAAACCAAACTACCCTAGATTAAGATCCCTTATAATTAATGTATTATTCATTATTTATTAACATTAATAATATGAAATTTTTAAACACACACTTGCTTATTCACGATCCATATTTACGTGACTTGACATGATCCAACTGGATTAAACAATACTAAAATATTATTCATGGATTTAATGGTGGTGTTCCCTGCTCACCAAGTATCATGTGTCCTCCACCACAGGATCTAATATCTACGGTCAAGAGAAAAAAGATTAAACCCACAAAAAGCCGGTGTATGGTTCACTTTTGAAGAATGGAAATCGGTTCACATTGAAACCCCAACCCCAAACAGAAGGAGCCGTGATATTTTATCTCTCCTCGTGAAGCTAGGGCACGCAGAAGAATCCTCCTCCGTCGTTGACGCTCACAAGAAATTCTCCTCCTCCTTGCGCTGCAGTCCCCTCACCGGCCCTGCCGCCTTCCCTCATCGAATCGCTCCGCGCTATTGCCCCTCATCGCGCTGCTGCTTCGCCGCGTTGCTGCTGCTTCACCGCATTGCTGCTTCAATGCGCTGCGTCCACGAACACAAAAATATCCTCTTCCTCTTCCCTGCATTTGGGATTTCGTCCGTTCGTTCACCAGCCAGAAGTTTCATCCTCCTTGCGCTGCCGTCAGTACACTAACCATCGTGATATTGTCTTCTTCGTCGTGCTTCTGCCTTGTTGTGCTGCTGCGAACAGAAATCCTCTCCTCCCCCTAGGTTGTTGTCTGTCGTGTTTCTGCCTCGCTGCGCTGTCGTGCTTCTGCCTCGTTGTGCTGCTGCGAAAACGGAACATTTCTCCTCCTCCCTGCGCTGTCATCTGCTCGCCAACCCGGTTGCCTTCTGCTACTTTCTTCACCGCCGTGTTGCCTTTCCACGCTGCTTCCCTAGCCGCGCCACATTGCTGCCTTTCTTGCCCCTTGTTCAGTGACGCTGCTGCCCGTCACCGTGTTGCTGCCTTGCTCGTTGTGTTCTTCTCGATGCTCAACTACATTGTTGCATTGCTCGTTGGTACCTCTCTTTTTCTTTCAAACTACCTTGATCATGGACATTGTTTCCTTGCTTGCCAACACTTGCTGGTAAAGTTGTTTGATGCTCTCGACTACTTTAGAACCATTATTGACTATTTCCTACTTGTGGTGTGACATTAATTTGATTCCCTTGACTACAGTATTTAGATTGTTGATCTTCACTGTTATTAAGTTATTTTAACTAGGATTTAAGTTATGCAAATTATGCGCCAGGGGATAGTTTTGAACCTCAGAGGTACTGCAAATTATGCGCTAGGGGATAGTTTAATGTTTGGTTCCATATTTTACAGTTTAGATTTTTGCACTATATTTAGTTTTTGCACTATTTTGCTTGATTCATCACTAAATTGGTTTTTGCACTATTTTGCTTGGTTCATCACTAAATTGGTTTGTTTTATCTATTTCTGCTTGATTCCTGATTCTGTTGAAGTTGTATTGTTTGCACTATGTTGCTTGTTGCATCACTAAATTAATGCATCTAAGGCTATAAATGAAAGGTCCTTTTACTATTTAATTTTTTTTCATTAATTTGCATATCGGGTGTTAACTTATTTTATTTATTCACCCACAGTTTGTCAAAATACGAAATGGCATTGCCTCTATGTTATTGCCAACAAAAAGTGGTGATAAAAACATCTTGGACTGCGCAGAATGCTGGTCGAAGATTTTTTGGTTGTCGACGCTATGGAGTAAGTTTTGAAAATAATTGTTTATATTTTAATCTTCAATTCTAGTGTGTCTAATGAAACATCTCTACTCATAACTTGCAGCAACCAGGAGCATGTCGATATTTTAAATGGTTGGATCAAAGTTTTGAACCTCGGCCAACTCAAGTGATAAATGGTTTATTGCGGAAGATTGGCAGATTGGAATTTGAAGATGAAGTTAGAATCAATAGGAATGACATGAATGTATTTTGGAAAATTATTATGTCATGATAGTTATTGTAGTCATGTTGTTCATATTTATATGACATGTAGTGATGAGATCTAGTTGAGCTAATAGATATGTGTTAAAACAAGAATATTTTAAGTTTGTTTTGGTAATCTTTGTTGCATGGTGGAACTATAATTCTATTTTAAGTTTGTTTTGGTCATGAGTAACTGGTTTTAAGATAGACTCGAGCCACCAAAATAATTTGTTCGAGAAGTTTGGTCACTAGAAGATTGTGCAGGAGACTCAACACCATGACGATTGTGCAGAATAAAATAATTTTGTTGTCCAGAATTCTTATGTGTAGATGGCTTAGTCGGTGACAATTTTGTTCCAAAAGTTTGGAATATCACAATTTGTGCAGGAACACCATGAATCGACAAGAGTGGAGATGCAGGAGTAGATGCATGAAAGTTGAAGCATTTGAAATAGCAGTTGTAGGCATTCCAACATATAAGCTTCTAGGCATTGTTAAAGTTCTTTGTCCAGTTGATGCTTCAGGTGAGATGAGTGCAGAAAAATTCTGCTTCTAGTGCATGACCACTACATTGGATAACAAGTGGGATAACAACTGATTATGTGGCTGCACTTAGTTGATCTTGGTCTTAAACTATTGGAACATGTAATTTTTAAGGCAATGTCAAGAAATCAGCAGACAACTCCTATCAAAAAGTTTTATTTAAGAATAAACAAACTATATACTAGAAATTGCCCTCTCATCTGCCCAAAAAAAATTTCTTACAATGCCATTTTCATCTAACTATCATCTATGAAAAAATCCTGGATTATCAATAGTCTTATTTTGAAAATAATTGATGACACTAAGACATTCTTTACCAAGGGTGTTTCTTCTATTTTTATCTCAAATAGTCAATGCAATCTTGAGGGGTGATGTGTGCTTCACCGAAAAATTGAAGTGCTCGAGCAATATTTGATGGGCCCATGCCACTAGTGTGTAGTCTCTCGATATCTTCTTTAGAATATTATGATATTGGTGGCTTGTGTGAACGCCCAAACCTTGTCTTTGATGGTGTTGTCAAAGGATGACTATGTTCTTCATGAAATTTTCTCACCTCCCACTTCTTGTCTTGTCTTAAACCAACATATAAATGTGTCAAGCAATCTTCCCGAAGTTGTCTTTTATGTTTACCCATCTTTTCCATATTTTGCTTCAAATCTCTGTGTCCTTCTTTTGAACAAACAATTAATCTATTTATGATGTTTCCTGTAACACTCGACCTATGTGCTCTTGATTTCCGAATAGAAAAACTAGTCATTCTAGCATACATATTATAATAATTGTATGCTTCATCCTCACTATTAAATTGCATACCAAGATAAGGTTTGATCAATTGATAAGATTTCAAATGGCTCCCACCTTCACATTCTTCAACATTAATATCCTCGTTAATGTCTTTTTTAATACTTTCGGCTAAATCCATGTCGATGAAAAGTATCTATAATCAAAACATTGGTTGATACTGAAAGTAAAAAATGAATGCCAACAAATGATATTTCAATATAATATAAAGATCAACGCAAACAATTAAGGATGCTCCAATGTGACAGTATGAAAGTGAATTAATGACTCAATTCCAAAGCAGCTAGGTGCCAACAATAAATCTAAATCAGGAAGTTAAGAGCATTGAATCTAAAAAATGAAAAAGGATGACTCCAAAGTGAAGACTAATCTTACACAACTGTGGCACAAGGGAGTTGGCGCTAAGTGCAAAGCAAACGGTAACGAGCAGGACAATCCAACACGCAAGCTGGATTTATCCTCCCAGTGGACTCAAGTAGGGCACTGATGAAGAAGGCAGCAATGCGGTGCAACGAGGAAGGCATCAAATATGCATATGAAAAACCGCAAAGTAACATGCTTTAGTAAGTATGAATGCAATGAGATTGAAAAAAAATGTTACCATGAAAATTCAATGAAAAATGAAAATATAGGCGAGGAAGGCAACAAGGTAGGTGAACAGAGTAAAGAACACATGGAGTAAGGTAGCAACTTGATGAGGGGCAGCATCGCGGCGAGGCAAGGCAGCAACGGAGCGCGGTGAGGCAAGGGAGCAACCAAACGCGCTAGAGTGACGAGTGGCGAGGGGCAGCAATGCAGTGCAACAAAGCAAGGCCACAATGAGCACGACGATGCAGCGAGGAAGGCAACAACACGATGAGGCAAGACGTGGCGAGGAAGGCAGCATTGCGGCAGGCAAGGCAGCAACGCAGTGCGATGAGGCAAGGGAGCAACCAAATGCGTGAGGAGCAGTAGAGTGATGAGTGCGAGGGGCAGCAAGGCAGCAATGCAGTGCAGCAAAGAAGGCAGCAATGAGCACGATGACGCGAGGAAGCCAGCAACACGGCGAGGCGAGACGTGGCGAGGAAGGCAGCAATGCGGTGAGGCAAGGCAGTAAAGTAGCCCGACGAGGCAGCAACACGACAACGCCGCTGATGAATGCAGAAATGTGTGTATTCAAAATACAGGTGGCACCAGGTTTTCTGGACCTGGGGGCACCTTCACAGAAATACAGAATATCAGCAAGCTTTAAAATTAACCTAAACACACAATTCTAACCGCAAGTATACGATTATCCTTGTAGTACTTTAGGGTCGAATCCACAGGGAAATTGGAAATTCACAATTCAATGCTTTGTTATATCACGAACCGAAATCAAGAGGAAATATCTTTTGTGCAAAAATTTAAGTAGACTAGAACTAAAATATGAAAAGATAGATAAACTAATATTTTTGGTATTTTAGATATT
>LTAE01000792.1:37598-64843 GCA_001647135.1 Pontederia paniculata
TCCCGACTTCCTATCTTAGACAAGATAACAATAAGCTTAATAATTAAATCTAAATGTGCAACATATCAGCCGTGAGACCTACCGACCGAATGCTCTTAGATAAGATAGACCAAGCCTCTCGGATCCCGACCTTCCACTAAGAACACAACAGTAAATAGCTAGCACCATTCAATAATGATTTGTTCAACACATCAATGATAGAACTACAACTAAATATTCCTAAATAGGTTAAGCCTCTCGGATCCTAACCTCTTCGGACTCGACAACTGCAGTTCTTAATATAAAGATCAACATGTATGAATCACATGATAAAAGAAGATTGGAAAGTCGATTAAACACTATAATGTATTAAAAGATAGTTCATGTAGCAAGTAAGACATCTCAAGTCATCCCATGTCTAGGCCTAATTGTTTAGCCTCTAGCAGCCATTGAACATATTACAAAAATTATGAAACGAGAGTCATCGGAATCAATACAAACAAGACTTACAGAACATACAAACCCTACGATACTCTGCAATCTTCAGCTTTCCTCTCCAGCTCTGCTTCTTCTCCACCTCTCTAATGGTTGCTCCACTCGATGCTTCCTCTCGGATGCAGAACGGATGCAGAACCAATATCGAATTAATGTATCAGGAGATGCCCCTTTCTTCCTCTCTTTACCTTTATATACCTCTTCTCTCTTCCAATAGTCGGATGCCAACTGTCCTCAACACATTCTCTGAAATCCTTTAGGAACCTTCTTGGTCAGGACCACAACAACAAATAAAAAGAATCTGCAGACTATGCATTTTGTCTTCTAGCGAACTTTTGGCAGGTTGTGGCTGCGGATACCCCCAGGTCCGGTCTTTCAGTGTAGATACCCCCATATGAGGCTTAAGCATAGATGTAGTTAATCCTGTGAGAAGAAGTTGAGGATAAATACTCCATTTATTGCTAGAAATAATCACAGGAGACGAGAAGTGTAGATCTGAACTTAGGGAATTTAAAATCATGTAAAAGACTTAAAATAGCATGACAACGTGTATAAATGATGCATAGTTTCGTGAAGAAGTATAGTCCTTGCGTATAAAAACAAAGAGTAAATTCCCTATCATCAGCCGCAATGAGGGGCAATAGCACTGTGAGGCAGAAGCACGAAAAGGAAGGCAACATGGTTTGTGGGCGGATAGCAACGCAGGGAGGAGGAAGAGGAAATTTCTGATGGTGCACGCAGCACGACGAAGCAGCAGCGCGATGAGGAGCAATAGCGCAGGGCGATTCGATGAGGGAAGGCAGCAGAGCCGGTGAGCGGGACTGCAACACAAGAAGGAGGAGAATTTCTGGTGAGCGGAGGAGGAGGATTCTGCGTGCCCTAGCTTCACGAGGAGAGAGAAAATATCACAGACTCCTTCTATTTGGGGTTTTGATGTGAACCGATTTTCATTATTCGAAAGTGAACCATACGCCGATTTTTTGTGGGTTTAACCTTTTGTTCTCTTGACCGTAGATATTAGATCTTGTGGTGGAGGACACATGGTACTTGGTGTTCCCTGCTAAAGCAGGGAACACCACCATTAAATCCATTATTCATTATCATAATTTATAATATATAACACAATCATATACAAAAATACAACAATATACTAATAATTACATATAATATAAAATATTATGTATCATATGTTTTTAAAAGTCAATGCTTATTAAAAATAATGTTAATAAATTATTATTATTTATTATAATAGTAATGATGACATATTCATTTTTTTACTTTAACTCATGCTTAGTTTTCTTCTTATTTTATTTTATCATTTCTTCCTCTTTTTATTTATATATTTTTCTATTGATTATCCTTTTTGCCTTCCCATTTTCATTTTGTCTAATGTTTCACTTTTGCTTTTTTAATTTCTTCCATCTCAATTATTTGAAATTATTATATTTAGAAAATTTAATGCTTACCAAATAATCATGATAATTGATATATTATTATTTATGTAGTACTATATTAATTATTTTAACTCACATTATTGTTAACTTTCACATTATTACTTGGAATTCTTTTATTTCCACATTTCTCCTTTTTATTTTAATCTTTTTTCCTTATTTGCTCTCCTCCCATTTATTTTCTATTTTCAATTTGCCTTCTCCAATTTTTTTTCATTTTATAAAATTTAATGCTTACAAAAAATGCATAATGATTGATGATATTATTATAATGCTAATAATGTTATATTAATTATTTTTATTTAAATTATTGTTAACTTTTATGCCATTTTATTTAGCTTTCATTTACTATCGCATATTTTCATTTTTTAAATTTTTATTATATGTCTAAATTGTTTAAAATTATTTTAATTTTAAAAGTCCTTGCATTCTTATTATGAAACTTTGGGTTATTTTTTCCAAATTTCAAATTGAATCAAATTTTTAATCAGTTAGTCGATTTAGTCTGATCCAACATTCAATCTTTTCGTAGTTGAACCAGCCGGTCTCATTCAATTTAATAACATTGTTCACAATAATAAGCAAGAATACAACATTATCTCGCTTCATATGGATTTATATTACTAGGCTAAATAAAAAAAAACAGCAAAATTTGTCTCTTAATCAAACAAAAACTATCATGTCAAATTTAATAAAGTTCAGAAATTTGTTACGTTTTTCAATAAATAAAAGTTTAGACTATATTTATAATAAATACTGAAGTTTAATTTTTTTATGTAACTTTGTAAAAAAAATATATCTTTAAAAGTACAAATATAAAGTAAAAACGGGGACATAAAACATAAATTTCCTGTTAGCCGGATCGGGTTCGGGTACTCATAACGGGTTCAACCCTCCGAAACCTGGTCCTTCTTAAAGGCCCACAACGGAGTGCGGAGGTGCCATAAGCGGAGTCCCGAATACATCCGAATCCGATTTCCCACCACCTTATCGAGGAGGTTGAGAGAGAGGGGAGAGAGAGAGAGGGGAGAGAGAAAAATAGAACACAAAGGCGAAGGGCAAACAAAGTAATAATAAGGGATTCGAACGCGTCCTCGATCGATCTCTCTCTCTCTCGCGCGCGGAGGAGCAAAAATAAATAGAAAAGAGGAGCGAAACAAAGGAGACCGTTTGGTTCCGCCCTTCGTTTCGCCTCGCTTTTGAATTCTCGCGGGGCTCTCTCTCTCATGGCGGCGTCGGCGGAGAACGCCCCGCAACCCCCGCCTCCGGCGACGGTTGCCGCCCCCCACCACCTCATCGAGGAGACGAAGACCCTCATCGCTGCACTCAACCTCCTCTCCCGCAACCTCCCCCTCCCCCCTGACGTTTACCGCAGGGGGTGGGAGGATTGATTTGTTGGCGGCTAACGAGGTTTTGTTCTTTTCTGGTTCGGTCGATATGAGATTTGAGTGACGGGTACACATTTCTTCTGCGCTTGTTAACCGAAGATCTGGGGAATTCTACTTTTGCCGAGAGATTTTACTTGCAACGAAGATTTTTTTATTGGTTCGAGTGGATCGCTTCAGTTGGGCACTTAGATAGCAGTTATTTTTCCCCAATTTTGTGGTTTTAATTTCGAAGTAAAACTTGTATTGGTGCGAGTTATCTGACTTAAACAGTGCAAAAATTGGATATTTATACATCAAATCTAAATGACTTATGGGGGCTACAAGGAAATGGCATCCTAATATCTTATGTTATTTAGGAAAGCCCTTATTGTGCAAATACTTTTTTTAACATGTTGTCATGAAGATGCATAACTCTTGGTTTAGTTGCTATTTCGTTGATTTCTTAACATAATGGAGCTATGTAGACCATTAACAACTGGACAGTTCAACTGTAATTGGTTGAATCCTGGCATGGGAATGTAACAAGATTGAACCTAAAATTGCCACTCTTTGAGAGGTGTACCTTTACTGCTTCACCCTGAATTTGGAACAGTCATGACCCAACAGGCTTCTAGTATCAGGGTTAACACTGAAAAGAAAAACTAGGTAGGTGGTTTGCATATCTGTACTCTTGAAGATTGATTCCTTCACTGGTTGCTTTTTAAATCTACTATATAATCAAATGTTTCTGAAATATAATGAAAGCTAATGAAAATGGAAAAAAACCAGCATGATAACAGAAGTTTCAGCTCCAAAATCTTCTGCTTTACAAAATAATGTCCATTACAGGTCTGGTTTGGATGCAAAATATTTGAGTTGAAAGCTAGTTCTCATCTTCATTGAGGATTTTATTGGGTGATATATGGTTTTCCCATATGCTTCTGTTATTAGATTAATTCTTAGGTGGCATGGTTCAATGATTAAATAACATGGAGAGTGCTGAACCATAATGCTATGAAAAAGTAGAATCAGATTTTTCTTTCCTTGATTCTGTTTAAATTTTCTCGGCTATTTAATTGTGATTACCTTCTCAAAAAAATTGTGAACTATTTTTCACTCACTCTTAATTCTACTTATGCAGACTTACGGGGCTTCAACCAGTGGAGATTTGATTTCAGAGCTTGAAGATGCATTACTTTGGCAGCAACAAAGTCACATGTCATGTTCAGAATTGAGTGAGCGGAAGGAAAATCGTTTCAATAGTCTCATTCAGCATCGACTTACAGAGCTTGAAGGTTGGCTTACATATTTTTTTTCTATCTATGCTTGGTTGATCTATACATGCACTCTTCAACATTATCATTTGCAATTCTGTTATTGACTCAAACAAATTTCAGAATAGTGAGGAAGGTATGCACTTCCATTAATTGGTTGGCAAAGGATTGAGCGTAGAAACAACTTGGTGATATGAAGTTGAGTAGCATTAAATGCTATTCTGCACTTTTGTGCTAGGTTCCATGTTCAAGACTCGAGAGTATAACTGCTGTGTGCTATGGTCCATCAAATACTATGCAGCTAGATGCTCCTTTTATAATTGATCAGAATACCTAAATGCAGCATAATGAAACCATCTTTCGAGGACAGAGATGTTAATCGAGAATACTGTATTTCCATGTTCAAGAGTAGAACTGCTGATTTGTGCTAGGTTTCATCAAATATGAATCTATAGCCAGCTGCTCCTTTTATAGTTGTATCTATTTTCAGCATAACAAAACCATCTTTCTAGGGGAGAGCTGTTGCATTGAGAATAATACTGTATACTATATTCATTTTTGTCAAGAGAGTGGGATGAAATTTTATGATCTTTTGTCTCCCACCTCGGATGCTTTTGTTTCTTGGTCACCCATGTATATCATCTTTCTGACTTATATGTAGATACACACACATATGGATGCTTAGTCATCCTTTCACCCCTCAACAATAATGTAATTGGCACATATTTGTGCTTATCATGTTTTCTGTCTAAACAATGGTGTATAAGGTGTCAAAGTCCTCTGATATTTGTGAAGCAGAAAAGTACTAAATTGGCTCTTGTGAAATATTCGCATCGGGTCTTTGTGTCTTCTTGTATTCTTCAGACAGGCATTAGAATATCTCCTGTTTTCTTATTTGGCTCACTGCTTTTCTGGAACAGTGTTACCATCGAGTAGGGGTGAAGAATTGCAAATGAAGTGCTTGCTTGAGCTTTATGGATTAAAGGTAACTGTTGCATGTGAATCCAATACACTCAGTGCTTACTTATAGCTGTCATAAATTATTTGAGATGGAGCATCTGAAAGGCCTTTTATCTATCTTCAAATCATTATGTCATCCCTCTTAATCTTTTATTTTCAGTTACATTCTTAATGGTTATTTGAAGTGTGAAAATATGCATTTCCTCATTTGTAAGCATAAATCTCAATCTTTACAAAATGTTGCAAGGCATTGGATTTATCACTATCACTCTTAAATAGCGGTCTTTCCTTTTATAGATCCTCATGGTTGGAAATCACAATTCTGACTATGGTTCAACAATTTTAGAAACTAGAAATTTTGTTCCATACCAATGTTTCTGTTTTTTTCCTTTTGGTTTAGTTATTAGAATTGCAGAAGAAGGTGCGCTCTGATGTGAGTGCAGAATATTGGTTGCACAAAAAATGTGCACGTCCAGACAAGCAATTGTTTGACTGGGGAATGATGAAATTGCGGTACCCGTTCAATATGTATGGTATTGGTGACAATTTTGCTTTGGAAGCCGATGATAAACGGCGGAAGAAAAGATACGCAGAGGTTAGCTTCGTGACATTATTTCTAATAACTTTGATTTCTTTTTCTAACTTTTTCGGAAAAGAAATTTATGAAGTTTCTCACTTCAAGAATCTTCATTATAGAGATTGTCTAGATTAGAAGAGGATGAAAAAAATCGGGCAGATACCAGGAAGAGGAAATTTTTTGCTGAAATTCTTGATGCTGCCCGAGAATTGCAGTTAGTAGCACAGGCTGTGGTAAAACGTCGAAAACAGAGGAATGACGGAGTTCAGGTGCATGCTTTATTTGCTTATTGGCTTCTAACTTCTCCTTGTTTCGGTAATTTTCTGCTTGAATATCAAGCTAGGAGAAATAATCACAATTACATGTTGGTCAAAGACTTGAAAATATTCCTGAAGAAAGTTTCTGAATGGAAAGAATGTTCTCTTAAAGGGTTTATATGTACACAAACACAAATTATATATGTTTGTCTGCTTGTGTTGTTAGTATATTGTAAATGAAATGACATTGTTTTGCATTACAGGCGTGGCATGCAAGGCAAAGGCAACGTGCCACGCGTGCAGAGAAATTGAGATTCCAAGCACTAAAAGCAGATGATCAAGAAAGTTATCTACGGATGGTGGAAGAGAGTAAGAATGAACGCTTGAAAACACTACTAGGAAAAACAAACGAGCTTCTTGTTTGTCTGGGAGCTGCTGTAAGGCGACAGAAGGATGCAGATGGTACTGAAATTAAGAAAGACTCAGAGTCTGATAATCGTTCAAAAGTCTCTGATTCTAAAAGTGAATCTCCAGAGGAACTCTCTCTGGATGATGCCGATGATATTATGGAGACAAATTCTAGTCAAAACATGAAATCAGATTATCTTCTTGAAGGACAACGCCAATACAATTCTGCTGTTCATTCAATTCAGGAAAAGGTATGGAAAAAGAAATTTTGTTATCAGTTGGTACTCAACCAGTGCTTGAGATCAAGTTTTTTGAGAGGGTGCTTGTGATCAGTTTGGTTCATTCACATTAAATGCTCTTATTAATGCACCATTTACATATGCACACAGGGAGGGAACCAGGACTGGATGGGTATGTAGGGTTCGAAAAATTTAAAAAATATTTTTGTTATTTCAGCGGTAATAACTTTTTATAAGAAATATTAACTTTAATTAATTAAGAGATTCAACTGTACAATAACAATAGCAACTAATAACTATATTTAGGAAAGAACAAATAATTTAATGCTTACAATGAAATAAAGCAAAAGAAAGGGAAATATATAGTAAATGTGCATTGTACTGAATTGACTCACACGAACCTTTCCTTTTGAGTTTTACTCGTGTAACTGTATTTCGGTTCTAGTGTTTCCGCAATAGTTGAGCGTTGACCGAGATCAAGGGCCAACAGTTATCTTAAGCTCAACTTTTTCCCCAATACTAATCATAAGAGACCGGATGAGATGTACAGAAGAAAGAAAAGGAAAAAAACAAGATTTTTAAATAAGAATATATGATGATGATGGCATAGTTGAACTATAATTAGTATTATGCTAATACTTTGAGCATCATCGTTGAACGTTTAATTAGCATTCATATATACACCTTCTCCTCTCTCTCTCTCATATATATATAAATGGAAGTTTCCTAAAATCAATATATACATGGAAGCCTTAAAAGTTGTGCTATGTAGTGTTAGTTTTAAACTCGAATGTCGGAGGCCATGATTAGTGTTAATATTAGTGTGTGTGTGTGTGTGTGTGTGTGTATGTATGTATGTATGTATGTATGTATGTATGTATAATTTTGCAAGTTAGGGGGGACACAGTTAATACTAATATTACTATATACATATAATTTGAAAAGTTGGGACCCCCCGGACCCAACCTCTTACCGTATGCACATGAAAAATGAATCTGGGAAGACAGATCCTTTGGTGAGCACTTTTTAACCTTCCATAGTTAGAAATGTCAACACATCAATGGTTCTTGAAAAGTGAAAACCAAAACGGATTATGTTGTACCTTCTTCTTTAAATTGGTAAAATAATTGGGAATGAACGCATAAAATAATTTTCTTTCAGCACACAAGCTAACTATATGGAAACAGCGAAGTTAGTATCAGGGTAACTATGTGGGTTTTACTTCGCTTGTTAAATCCTTGAGTACCTTTTCACTCTGTTAAGGAAATAACACTGCCTACATCCACTCCTTCAATGTCTAGGTGGACATAGGAAAGTACCATTTGGTGGTACATCAAGTAAGAATCTAATTCATGAATGACCAGTTTTTGAATCAACAGATTTGGACCTAAACATGTAATCCAGGCAATTGTTTCACATTGATTTGACTATTTCTTGCCATGGATACATCTTAAAGAACAACCTTATCGGCACTTTACCAGTGGCCAATGGCTAGTATATTTTACCTTTCCTTCTCTTATTGCTGTTGGATATCTATCAACTGTCCTTCCAGACCTTTTTATAACTGATGCAATTCTTCCCCTAAAAAAATTAATGAATTCTTTTTACTAACACATTGTTGGGCTATATGGATTTAACACCTAGCAAAAATATCAATATAAGATTTAGCAAGCTACTACATGAAATAGAAAGTTCTTTTTTTTTGTGCAGTTCCCTTGTTTTATATATTATGTTTCTTTTACAGTAAACTTTATGTTCAAATGAAATTATATGCTTTGGCTAGTGCTTGACTTCACTAAACAATTATTTCTGGAGTTTTCAGGTTACAGAGCAGCCATCAATGCTTCAGGGTGGGGAGCTGAGACCTTACCAGCTAGAAGGACTTCAGTGGATGCTTTCTTTGTTTAACAACAATCTAAATGGTATTCTAGCTGATGAAATGGGACTAGGAAAGACAATCCAGACCATTGCTTTAATTGCATATTTAATCGAAAACAAGGGTGTTTCTGGCCCACACTTGATTGTTGCACCAAAGGCAGTTCTACCAAATTGGTCGACTGAATTTTCAGCTTGGGCACCAAGGTGTGTGTTCTGCCAAATTAGCTGACCAAACTATGAGTTACATAAACAGTGACAACCAATTATTTGTATTTATACCCCTAAAAAGGAATATTTGTACTTATGTTTTTTTTTAGAAGAAAAAGGATGACAACCGGAGTTGCGGATGTCATCCATGTATATATATATCTATGAAATAATCAACATGTACAAATGAACGCTCCCCAGTGGCGAGCGGCAAAAAGAAGAGAGATTTGTACTTATGTTGGTTCTTTTTCTGATTTAGCATTGTGACAGTACTGTATGATGGGCGTCTAGATGAAAGGAAGGCAATGAGAGAAGAGTACTCTGGCGAAGGGAAGTTTAATGTGATGATCACACACTATGATCTCATAATGAGAGACAAAGCATTCTTGAAAAAGGTTCACTGGTATTATATGATCGTTGATGAAGGACATCGTTTGAAAAACCATGAATGTGCCCTTGCTAAGACACTTGTTTCAGGGTAGGCTATTGTTAATAATTTGTCTTTGATATACTTCATTTAACCTTGTAACCTCATAGTCCTAAATGTTTTATCTAACTGTTGTGCATCTGATAGTGTAACTCGACTTAGAAATTGACATAAAATTTCTTGATGTAAATTCATCACAGATGCCTTCTTGCTTACTAATCAAGTTGTTATAAAAATGAAGATATGATAATGCTTTTACTCTAAAAAACACTACGAGAACTAATGAAAGCTTTTGTTTTAGATAAATGATTTATATAGGTAGTAGAATAAAAAAAAAGAGATTTGGAGGCAGCATAATTTTGTGCCAGATTATTCATGAGGTCTATATGAAATTAAGAGGCAATTTGTTCAAAGAGTTCTTTATCATGCTGTTGATATGCTGTCGAGTATTGATCACTTTTGTTTATTGTTTCATGTTTTTGAGTTATCCCTTATGTGTGCCTAAGATTTTATCCTTTCTTGTGAATTCTGTTGCTTTCACATATGCTTATTGTGTCCATAGGATGACTATTTTCTTCTTTGATTCTTGGATTGACACCTTTGAAATATTTTTCTTGGTTTTCTCCAGTTACCGTATCCGTCGTAGGCTTCTATTGACTGGTACTCCAATACAGAATAGCTTACAGGAATTGTGGGCATTGCTTAATTTTCTTCTTCCTAGCATATTTAATTCAGTGCAAAATTTTGAAGAATGGTTCAACGCGCCCTTTGCGGATAAATGTGTCTCTCTTACAGATGAGGAAGAGCTGCTAATTATCCGTCGTTTGCATCAAGTAAATTGCTAGCTAATCTTTTCTTGTTATTCTGCTCCTTTCCTTGTGTCCTGACATATTTTTGAATTCTTAGGTTATAAGGCCCTTTCTATTAAGAAGGAAGAAGGATGAGGTGGAAAAATATCTTCCAGGAAAAACACAAGTCATCTTGAAATGTGATTTGTCTGCTTGGCAGAAAGCATACTATGAGCAGGTCACCGAGGTTGGAAGGGTTGGATTACATTCTGGTAAGAGAGATGAACAGTTAGACCCTTTTAGTTATCCATAGTGTTCATGAGTCTAAAAATGGTCATGCCATTGTAGTTGTATTGCATCTGCTATCAATGTGGCAGGTCCTTAGATAGTATTGGTGGAGTTAACAAAATAATTATGATCTGGATATATAAACTAAGTGTACTTCAAAAACTCTCTAAAATATAGTGTAGTTAAAAAAAAACTAATACATGATAAATATTGTCTTATTAATGGCTCGGATGGAGCCTGACATAAGAAATTATTATTTTCAAATGAACACTAGAAAATTGATACTATTATAATTGCATGAATGTGCTCTATTTAACAGAAATAACCACAAGAAGAATTTACCTTCAATGCATATTGCATTTGGTTTCTAACTATTATTTTTTTGCTATATAATATTCAGGATTGAAATCAAAAAGTCTCCAGAATCTTTCAATGCAGCTTAGAAAATGTTGCAATCACCCTTACCTCTTTGTCGGAGATTATAACATGTGGCAGAAGGAGGAGATTGTGAGAGCATCAGGAAAGTTCGAGTTGCTTGATCGTTTACTTCCGAAATTGCAGAGAGCTGGTCACCGAGTGCTGCTTTTCTCCCAGATGACACGTCTCATTGATATCCTACAGATCTATTTGCAGCTACATGATTTTAAATACCTTAGGCTTGATGGATCTACAAAAACTGAAGAAAGAGGCACACTACTCAAACAATTCAATGCACCAGATTCTCCATATTTCATGTTCCTGTTGAGCACCCGTGCTGGTGGTCTTGGATTGAACTTACAGACTGCAGATACAGTGATAATCTTTGACAGTGATTGGAATCCTCAAATGGATCAACAAGCAGAGGATCGTGCACATCGTATTGGACAGAAGAAGGAAGTGCGTGTCTTTGTCTTGGTTAGTGTTGGATCTATCGAAGAAGAGATACTGGAACGTGCAAAGCAGAAGATGGGTATTGATGCAAAGGTTATCCAAGCAGGGCTATTTAATACTACATCCACTGGTTAGCCTTCTCTATCTAGCATCATTATTACTTTTAGCTCATAAGTATGCTTATTTTAGAAATTTAACCTGAATCTGTAACATACTTCATTAATTTTCTATCGTGCAGCACAGGATAGACGGGAGATGTTGCAGGAGATCATGCGGAGAGGTACAAGCACACTTGGAACAGATGTGCCGAGTGAGAGAGAGATAAACCGCCTAGCAGCCCGTAATGAGGAGGAATTTTGGTTGTTTGAGAAAATGGATGAAGAGAGGAGACAAAGGGAAAAGTATAGATCAAGGCTGATGGAGGAAAATGAGGTGCCTGATTGGGTATATAATAGGGCTAATGAAGGAAAAGCCAAGGAGAAGATAGACCTAGAAACCCAGAGCAACGAGGTCACAGGAAAGAGGCGCCGTAAGGAAATTATTTACACTGATTCACTTAGTGATGTTCAATGGTTGAAAGCTGTCGAGAGTGGAGAAGATGTGTCAAAAGTAGCTTCCAGAGGTAGGAGGAAACAACAGGCTTCTGATCATAATGAGTCCGTTTCTACTGGACCAACACAAAATATTTCCGAACAAAAAATTGATGAGAAGTCTGTACTTGATGATGATGCCAGTGAAGATATTTCAAGCATAACACCAATGAAATTCAAGTCCAGTTTCAATATTTACAATAAAGATGAAGGGGAAGGTGATGCAAGCAGCTGGTCAGACAAGATTACTTGGAGGACACACAAGAGAAAGCGTTCAAGCCATGGTAACTCAAGTTTAGATCTAAAAGGAAGGCCAGGCTTCTAACATGAATGGAGGCTGGTGGGTTTTCGAACAAAGGCAGTTCAGAGGTGCAACTTTTTATGGTTTCTTTTTTTCTGTTTCTTCCTGAAGAAAAGGATTGTTTGATTTGGGAATACCAACTTTGATGAGGTGAGCTAGTTCAGGGTACCTTAAGCCAAAATATTTATACATTTTTGAAGGAAGCACGAAGAATGATGCACCTTTTTTTTTATGAAGAATAAAATGCACCTTTTTGCAGTAGAAATCCAAACTTTTCCCTGCTAGCTTTGTTGCTAGTTTATATCTTCTTTTTTCAGTAATCTCAGGTTGCATGTCATTGATGTTTATTTTGATTTCTTTTGGGATCATAGTTCTCTTGTAAGTATCATTGTTTTGTGCAGAGGTGTTTCCAAATCAAAAGAAAATGCAAGTAGTTTTGTTTAGATGAATCTATCAGCAGTTACTATGGAGTGATCATATATAATGCTATTCTTTGACTTGCGATTTGTTTGTTTTGTCATCGGGTGTTGGTTAATTTATATCTTTGGATTCAGACTTTTATTCTTGATTACTGATGTAATATTTCTTCTAATTTGCCTTTGCAACTAGAAGACTGCTCAGCTGCGTGTCTCTGCTGGCTTGCAAACCTGCCAAGTTTTCAGTTGAAGATGGCAAGTTAAGGAATTATGCTAGGATGATAATGCCTGAACCTCTTGAAGTGGTCTTCGAAATCTTGATCTCTCTTCTCCAACAATGTTCCTTTTCACAAAAATGCAGAATAATTCAGCAATTCATTGAGGATGCACAATAACTTATGAACTATAAAATCAGTTTCTCTTGTGGATCGCATTCAAATCTGAGCATCAGTTTCCAAGTGAAAAGTGTTTTTACTTCTTCAAGGCCATTGCTGAGGAAACTGATTTACATGCTCATGTACTACTATATGATTGAATGAAGAATACAATGTTGTAATATATTCATGTCTTCAGTTATAATGTCAATGCATTTGGATTGACGGTCTGGACTGCTGCTTAATAACAGTGCAGGAGACTGACGTGCCTTATTGCTCGATCTCTCTTCATAAATATTGCTAAAATGTCACATTTCTTTTATTTACTAGTAGATTTTGTCATCCTCATGTCCTTTGATGCACCTCTTGAGTTGTATTTTCTGACGCAGGAATGTGGAAGCAAATATCTTGGTCTCATGCTAACTGTTATTTAATTAAAAAATAACAATTTGATTAATGAACACCTTGAAAA
Organism: Pontederia paniculata; assembly: GCA_001647135.1. NCBI lineage: Eukaryota > Viridiplantae > Streptophyta > Magnoliopsida > Commelinales > Pontederiaceae > Pontederia > Pontederia paniculata. Next base: position 51,217 of record LTAE01000792.1, read on the forward strand.
TGCTAAAAGAATAAGGTGTGACATCGAAATTAGTGAATAAGCAATATTCAAAATATGGCTAGTTATGTGCAAGTATTTGGTCACTAAGATCGTTAGCAGGTTTTAGTAATTGGAAATTCGAAATATAAATAAATTATTTGATCATATAAATTATTTTTTCTTGAGTGCATTGTTCAAAAATATTACTCTGATTAATTTGATTTATCTTTGATAGCATATATTTTCGTTTTAACTTATTTTTCTCCAAAAAATTGATTAATCTGCTTCGTCTTTAGCAAGTAAATCCACATTGCTTTGAGTGCATTCTCATTTTTGTGTTTCTAATATATATAAAAATATAAACATATACATATACATACATATATATATATATATATATATATATATATATATAAGCTCATGTAAGACCACTCTCCACTGTGATTACAAACTCAGAGCACGAGGAAGGAACGTGATGGCTCTCTCCATGTTCCCATTAGCTCCTGACCTCAGCGTCTCCAGGCTCTGCTTCGGTCTGCCCCCCTCGTCTCTCTCTTTCTTGCTTGCTTCAGGTGGAGCAGTGGCGGCACTGAATCGTTCTTCGTCTTCTTATCTGCATCTTTAGGGACGATGACGTTTGGAGAGCAGAACACTGTGCAGCAGTCGTTTCGCCTCCTGGACGAGGCCTTCGCCGCCGGCGTCAACTTCCTAGACAGCGCCGAGATGTTAGTGCACGAAGCCCGACTAAGTACACCTGCTCACGCAGTTCGTTATCCTTAATATTTTTTTTGTTCTTCCTTGAGGCATTTTGTCGAGCAGGTACCCGGTGCCTCAGCGCAAAGAGACTTATGGAAGGAGCGAGGAGTTCGTGGGTCGGTGGATACGAGAGAGGAGAATCCCGCGCCACCGGGTCATCCTTGCCACCAAGGTAAAAATCTTCTTTCGCCCTATGGAGAGGTGGACGATGATTGCAAAATTTTGACTAATACAAAAAAAAAACACTTACTTTATGAATATGCTTGTTATAGTCTAACTTCAGTTATGATTTTATCGTTATTGTGAATGGATTGACGGTCATACTTCAAGTTTTGCATGCATGAAATAGGCGACGAGCCATGAAAGAAATTGTAGTATAAGCTAAGATTGTGCCCGAAAACGGACACCTTTGGAAAGCATTTTCGATATGCCTCATGGCTTGTTTATTTTGCTGTACTTCTAACAATTTATGACCTGCATGCTGCATTTCAGGTCGCTGGACCTTCTGGCCAGATGACATGGATCCGAGGAGGGCCAAAATCTTTGGACGCTAGAAATATTTTGGCCGCTATTGATAACAGGTTCTATATTTTCTTCCTGCACCAACTGTCTTAACATAGGAGATAGTTTACTCTAAGTCCAGGTGAAATGCAAATGCTATTCTCAATATGTAATACTCTTACAATCTTACTTTGTATATTTGGTGTACTGCAGCTTGTCAAGGTTGGGAACTGATTATATTGACCTTTACCAGATACATTGGCCTGATCGGTGTGTATGCATTTATTTTGCTTCTCAAGACCTCCCGATGTTCATAAACTATATTCCAAGGAGAGCAAGGAATCTCTAACCTCTTTTTGCTTTTTATGTTCTCGGACAATTCCAGTTATGTCCCAATGTTTGGAGAAACAGAGTATGACCCAAGTCGACAGTATGTTTCCATACCTTTAGAGCAACAACTTATTGCTCTTGGAAAAGCTGTTGAGGCTGGTAAGGTATGATTCTACTATGTGGTTTAGCATTATCTAATTGTGTTAACAATAGACAATTTTGCTTATGTTTTTTTTTTGCAGATTAGATACATTGGACTCAGCAATGAGACACCTTATGGTTTGATGAAGTTCCTGCAAATTGCTAGGGACATTTCACTGAACACTAAGATAGTTTCTTTACAAGTAAGCTTCAAAGATATGAAAAACATTAATTTGTTTCCATGTACATTGATTAGTGAGGAATGTTTGACAGAATGCCTACAACTTGCTTTGCCGGAACTTTGACTGCGGATTAGCTGAGTGTTGCCATCATGAGAGGTAACTCTTTGACGAATAACTCTTTGTCTTGCTTTATGCGATTATATCCACATCCTTCAATTTTTATGGAAGAAGCCCACTCAAGCTTCATGCAATTGGTAGAACTATACTCATCCCTGCAGAGACATATATCGACCTAGTAGATTAGATTTTGTTATTCTAAGATAGGTAAGCATTATCATTACTTCTGCAAGGTTATATGTTAATTATCAACAGACATATAAGTACAATTTGAAAAAGAACGGGAAATATTTTGATATGGAATATATTTATATCAAGAAAATATTACTTTTATTAACAACTCGGTCTATGCATGAATTGTATACACATCTGTTGTGGTTATATATGTTCATGTTTTTGTGACATAAACATGTGAATTTAGAATCAACTTGATGGCATATAGCCCAATGGCAATGGGAATACTGTCTGGGAAATACTTCACTCTTGGTGGTGGCCCATCAGATGCAAGAATGAACCTTTTCCAAGGTTGGATACTTGATTATATCCTAGGAATTAATTGATATTATTGGATTTAATTTTTATATTATCTCTCTAAATGCTTGTCTTATGGTATTTTGCATTTCTAGGAAGGTACTCTGAAGGTGAATCTAGATACAACATTTCCAGCGTCATCTTAAAATCGGCAGTTCAGGTAAACCTTGTCCTGTCCATTTGTGGTCAAGCAAGAACTGTTTCTAATTGCAGACAAAGTATGAAATTTTCTCCATTTTCATTTGTTTTTATGAAATCAGATGCTTTTGGGTGTAACGATGTATAAAATCTCAGTCATGATTCCAGGAACTGCTGGTCACCAAAACCTTATTGCAATTTTGAGAATGATCATTCAGGCAATATTTGCAGACTATTTCTCACTCAATCTGGTTAAGCAGACATAAATGTAATTGGAATAATGTGTGTTGAAAGTTGGAACAATAGGCATGATATAACTAGCATACAATCTCGGTTCATATCACTAATAGAAAAAATCAGCTGATTCAGAATAAGCAATTGACAGGAAGAAACATATCAACTAATTTAACTTTTAGAAGATGGAGCCCACAAAGAAGACATGTAAGAACTTCAAAAGTATAAAAGTGATCGGCTAGAATCAGACTGCATATGGGAAAATGGAATATTCTTGATTTTTAGATAAGAATCAGAACTCGTGTATCCTTTTGTATCATTACTCCTAAGAAATCCATATATATAATTCAAACAAACATAAAAATATTTTAGTTCTTATACATCCGATTGCCGGTTTGTATCATAGTTTCCTCGTAAACAATCTTCTTATTTGCCATCAACATCGTCTTGTTTAGCAAACATGTTTTTTGTAAAAAAAACATACAAACGTGTCTAATGAGATTGTTTTTTTCAAGTCAAATTTAGTAGTCGTTATGGTGTATTCATCACTTTACCCTTTAAATCACGCATTTAGGATGTAAACAACGTTTGCTATATTGTCTTGGTCACAATTATCAAACTTTTATTTGGGCTTCCATGAAATAGACACCGTTTGTCTTATTTTTTGTCCAATCATGTATGCTTACTGTACTATATATCAGAATGTTTCAGATGCACAAGCTGGGACGCACCCATGCATTTAATGTTGTTATGAATATTTATTATTTTGCTATTAATTTTTCTTATATTTTAATATGATTTTGGTCCCCTTGAAATTTTTTTTCTAGGTTCGTCCTTGTGTGCAGGTGTCCTTAGATTGACTTGGGCTGAATCCAAGCATCTTTGATACGAGCTTTGCATTTATATTTTGTTGACCCAATAAAGTCCCATCTAAATTTGCAGGAATATGTGAATATTGCGACAAAGTTTGGTCTATCCCCTGCATCTCTTGCAATAGGTATGTACTGCAGCTCTGGTACATCTGAAGCTACTGTTAGCCAGAAATTCATCTTGTTCCATCTGTACACCGATGCTCTTGTATTCAGTACAATATTATTATATGAAGTTAAATGACTAGGATATATATATATATCATATTGAATGTGAAGATTGATGTTCTTGGGGGATGAAGCTGACAATAATGAACAATGTTCTGACTTCACATGAACTTTCTATTAACTTGTATATATTTTAATGCAATTCTTTTTGCTAGTTGACTTGAAAATTTTATTCAATTTATTTTCTCAATATTAGTATCGATTAAGCACTGTATTATCCTTTCTTGTGTAATTCTCTAGTGCTCTTTAACATGCCACCTTGTTTTGCAGCATTTGTTTTGATGCATCCTCTTGTGGCTAGCGTTGTATTTGGTGCAACAAAATTGTGGCAGCTTAGAGAGATTCTTGAAGCTTCTAGCATTCATCTTACAGAAGAAACAATGATGGAGATTGACAAGGTGCATGCCAAATACCCAAATCCTTGTCCTTAATCAGATCAGTCCTTATGGCACTTGCCAATGGAAAAAGTGTTTTGACGAATCCTGCATTCATCATGAGAGTCCTCTTACGCATTGCATTGGACACACAGAAGCAAGTGAAAGTTGACAAGGGTATATCTCTTTATTTTGGGTGGCACACCTTGGTTCTAAGGTATGCTTGGAATCCACTGCCTTCTTTAGATACAGTAGATACCCAGTAATGTCAATAACATAAAGTTGTTTCTCTTAATGTGCACCACTAGCATTTTCGTAATTTATCTATATTTTATGCACAATAATACTACTTTTTCTTTGAGTATTACATGTTGACTCAAGAAAATTTATGTTAAGCTTGTTTATATGCAGTCATTTTATGACACTCCAGTAGGTTGGAGAATAGAGCACCAACTTTATTTTCAAGGCTCAAAATCTTCGTTCCACTCACTCATGTTAAAGAAATGTTATAAGATCAAAGGACTGTTTTATCTACTTTGATTTCCCTTAGCATATTTTATAAAACAGAAATAGGTTTATTCTCTCTACCAACTTTTCTTGACGCTAATTACTTGCAGCAGTAGAAAGAGGACATGCACTTGCTAAAAGAAACTGGTGCAAGAACTTTAGATTCACTGTCAGAATACTTCCAGCCTTCCAGGCCATATTAATCAGAAATTGATCCGAGAAAATTTGTCAGAAAACATCCTGAATCCTGACTGACTGTATATTGTGCAGGAACACCATTCAAAAGAGTGAACCGGACATCCGTCTTCCGGAGATCCCTGGACTTTTCTCTTTGAATAAGGATCGTTTTTCCTGTTTAGGTGGTAACCAAGAGTTAACTGAAAGAAATTGACCCAAGGGTGTGGAATGCTGGCACTGTTGTAATCTGTAATGGATGCCATATTGCTATGCTTATTATGGCAAATCATTCTTTTTCAATAAGATTATTGTGTCATCATTGTAATCATCTAACTCGGTTCAAGAGCTGTCGGCCAATTTAATGGGATTTCTGAAACGTATACATGGAATTTCTGAGTTTTTTTTTTTGCTGTTCGTTCTAGGTCCCATATGCTGAAGCACTGCACACATCAACTTTGATGCCAATCATATCTGTCCTGCCACTTAGAGTGAGAAGTTGACAAGAGTACAAAACATGGACAAGAACTCTAATAAGCAACAATGTAAAGATAATAGTAACACTATGGCATGCAAGTGGTGTCATGGATAATGTAAGAATGAACGCCAACTATCTAATTAAATGGCCGACAAATCTGATCCAGGACTTAAATGTTGGAAAGCGACCAACTCAAAGCATATCTCAGCTCAGCTGGAACAATGATACCAATCTGTCTTCTCTATTTCGAGTGGACAGAAAGCCTGCCAAATCTCATGTTGAGATTACTCACCAGATTTTTGGATACCATGGCAATCAATTTTTCTTTCCAGAGGAAGCAATCCAGACATTTTATCCAGAGCTCCAGTTCAAATGAAATGACCCCAAGTGATTACTGTAATACACACATTCTATGTACAAATCTTACAAATACATCAGAAAATTTTCTTTTCCAATTTCTCTCTCCTTCTTTTCTTGTTATGTCATTTTGATGTACAATTAGCCTTCACAGGAAAAAAAAAGAATAGAAAGTGGACAAAATAACAGCTATCGTATATCTTTGTTGGTTCGGTTCTGTATGTTTTGGAGGTCCTCGCAGAGATGGTAATGCCTGTGGTTAAGTCAGCGTGTTGTCGTTGCTGTTGGGCAGAGTTGGTGGTGGAGCAGTCCTGAACACATGCTTCCTGCACCGTTCATAGATGCTGTCATATATGAGATCAAACTGCACTCCTGCTCTTTCCCGGTTCATGATGAAAAGGATGTGATCACCTTCCACAATTTTGTGGTACCTTCATGAAAAAAACAACAATAAACAGTAGTTTGTGTTAGTGATTGATGATTACAGATCACTCAAATTTTGCACTCAGTGACAATGATGGGATTGTTTCTGTGTTTATGCTGCAGTTTCAGTAAAAGTATAATTTTTTAACTTGAGTAGCACAAAGTCTGAAACAGTACTGTTCAGAAATGGTGGTGAGAAGAAGCTGGAGACGTTACCAAATGCCTGGTTTCATGGGGTGGCACTCCCTGTCGTCCAGGACGAAGTGGCTCGGGTGCTCCATCGGTATGCGAGGATGCGTCATGGAGATCGTGTTCAGTGCCCCGTCGTTGTCTTCCCAGTCCTCGTCCCTGTAATCTCCATTATTGATCAGACTGTACATTGAAGCAAGTGCAGCAGAATCACGACTGCAAAAGATTCACGCACCTGTAACCTTTGTATGGCGGCGGCGCGTCAGAAGGGTGCCGCCACTGGCAAATCTGCAACACCCGGATGAGGAGCAAAGGGTGTATCCCCATAACAGTGGAGGGGATCGTGAAGCCCAAGAACTTCCTCGTCCTCTTGGTCGCGTAGCTGAAGTAGAACGTGCTCGGGAACGTGCGGAGGCCCGAGTTCAGCCTGAAGGCGCCCTGAATCGTCAGGTCGGGGAGGATCCAGTCGCCGGAGGCGAACGGACCTGTGTTCCCCAGCACCGAATCCAGCAGGCCGTGCGCGCCCGCCTTCTTCCACCCCATCTCGAAGTGATCGAAACCGAAGGTGTAGTAGTTCTTGAGCCATGCGATGTCGAGCCACTCGTACAGGAGCACGCCCAAGCGGCAGAGCTGAAGCAGGCAGACGGGCCTCATAGACCTTCCATCTTCTGGCCTGAGAGAAAGATTCGATTTTTCGCATCGATCAGCACTGAAACTGCTCTGCAATCGCAGGAAGCAAGCAACAAGATCGAAAAGTTGTAACTTTCCAACTTACATCATTCCATCGAAGTATGTTCTTGTGGTTCCATTGAGGGCGCCGGACAGCGCAGTGACGCTGATCACCCAGTCCTCTGATGTGTTCTCGTAGCCTTCGAATGCCTGCTCGATTCATCAAGTTTATCCACTGCTTAGCAGAAGCCGTGGTCGTAAAACTTGTTGCTTGGAAATGGTGGGAGAGGAGACGAACCTTGTCGTGGAGCATCTGCTGCAGAACTCTGATGACTTGTGCTCCTGCGGAGTGCCCGACGAAGTGGACGGGGTGGTGTTCGTCCCACAGGGGGTAATGCCCTGCAATATATCATACAACTCAATCGACACATGCTTCAAGAACTGGACATGAATAGAAATGTTTCGTTCTCGTTACCCTGATCATAAACCTTCCCGAACTGCGAATGGCCATAGATGTTGCTGTGCTCTTCTCCGTAGTCCACCTGCCCTCCCTTCAGGTAATAGAACAGCTCTCGAGCTCTGAAGCCATGAAGTAGTTCGAATCAAGCACTGAGTTGAAGAGCAGCAGAAGATTTATGCAGCAAAGCGTGCGTACCTGTCATGGATGCTAGTCAAAGAGCCCAAGTCCGGGACGAGGACATGGTCGTCCTTCTTCTCCGCGCCGGCGAAGTACGAGAGCCCTCCGAGCCTCTGCAACAGGAAGAAACTAAAACATTACTGCTCTCGTTCCACCATTACAGAGCAAGCAGAGCCCTCTCCATGCTTTAACTCCTCCCGAGAGACGTATCTTAATTTGCCACACGCAGCACCTACCCCTTTGCCAAATCCGAAGATCCCATGAACGAGCACGATCGGGGGCACGGACCCGTCCAGAGGCGTCGCCTCCCTGCCGCCGCCGTCGTCCTTCTCCGACGGAGCCGGGCCCGCGTTGTCATTGCTTTGCTTGAAGCAGGCCTGCGAGAGATCCCACGCGACGGCGGTGCTAAATATGTAGAAGCCATAGAGCAAGTGGACTATGGTGCTCACCCAGAGCTCCATTAGTCCCAGGACTCCCAGCGACAGCCTGACCATGTCTTTTGGCCTTCCTCTGCCGTCGGGCTTCCGTGGAACAGAATTAGAAGCCTCCAAAGGCGCCTCCTTTTTTTTCTCCAGCAGTCCAAAGGTGGCTCCTTTAATTAGCTCTGTTACAACAGGGATTCCAGAGAGAGAGAGAGAGAGAGAGAGAGAGAGAGAGAGACTCTCTCTCTCTCTCTCTCTCTCTCTCTCTCTCTCTCTCCATCCATTGGTCATCATCCACGACTCACATCTCTCATACCTTGTAGGAAGCAACAACAAATAGACATCGGATGCTGCTGTGGTTTCATACCTCTACGGATGCCATGTCCGTAGGCCTGATGGCCTCTGTTTTTGCTATCTTTTGCTGTGTGCATTTTAGTTTGAACACATTTACTTGTCAAACCCGAATATTAATTAAGCATGAGAAAAAAGGATAATATGTATATAATATTACTTTTAAGAATTCGGATAGTATTAGAAGTCTTTGTTTTTTTTTTTGGGTAGAAAATATGTGAGAATTATCTGTTTTAGATTAAAGTTGTGCATATGTGGACTTTGGAGATAAAAATATTTTCTTACTATGATCATAGTCAATGAATGTTTTGTGGACCAAAAAATATTATATCGTGTTTGAGAACAAAAAAAGTTCTTTCTTCGGGAAAATATTCCCTTTTTTTTCAACACACTATTTTAATGTTATAAACTAACCTCACTTGTTCTTATATAGTAGTTTGCTTTATATATTGTTTTTCTTGAATTTAATTTTCTAAGAACTTGTTTTCAACAATATAAATGCAACTTAAGTCATTGATGTTTCAGGAAGCCATGGGCATCATTATTTGTTTTGTATGCACATTCATAAACATCTTCTTTAATGTTTCATTCCATGCAAATTTAAGTATCACATGAATATCCTTGCACAACCAATCAACTCATACTTTGAATAGTAGGAAAAAAAAAGAATTGATTTCTTACCATCATCCAGTTGAACTTCATAATGAAAAAGTTACAAAATATCCCAAAATCATATTGGGATAAATTTAAACCTTAATGCTTGTAAATTAATTATAGACTAGTAGCCATATCCAAAAAAAAAAGAGCTATAATCCATATTTTTCAAAATTTATAAGTTTATTAGCTAGACCTTGTTGATCTTTTTTGTGATATCATATATATGTAGTTAGAAAAAAAAAGATTTGAAACTAAAAACTAATATTAAAAAGGAATATATTTTTGTGATCACTTTTGTGAATTACAGTCAATGTTGACATTTCCTTTTTTTCCTTTTTGTTAGTGGTGTACTTTCATCTAAAATTAAGCCAGATAAATAAGTCAATATTGATGGGCAAAACATTTTTACATAAACAATTTAACAACTTGATGGAGTATAAATCAGCATTTTTCCTTCATGTGGTATGTTGGAATCTAGGTGATCAAATGCCTTCCAAAGCCTTTTTTTTCTTGTCAATTTACTCATATAAATGGGGCCATTGAACAAAATAATTGCAGAGATTACATATGTTCAATCAATAGCCTAATCAAATTTAAGTCTCATATTTTCTTCTTATCATATGCATAAAGCTGTCTTCTTTAAATGTCACTTTCAGAAATGAATTCGAGAAGGAAAAGATTGGTGCAAAGTTTTATCTTTTTTTTTGTTCCTTTAATTTCTTGAGCTATCAAAGTATCGTATGGCAAATTGATAGCACAAGTGGAAGCAATTGAAGGCAAGACTCACACTGGAACCTTCTAGACAATGAGAGACGGTGGTGGTTGGCTGCTGGCGAATTAAAAGTTTAATTAAATTATATTCTAAACAAGAGTACTAAAAAATATTGTACACGTAATGTTTTCATTAAACTTTTGAAGACTAAAATTAATCTTTCATAGGATGCTTGAGAGACAAAGTAGTGGGCTGATCTGATTTTTTTAATTTTGAAGAGAAGTATCAAAAGTTTGGAGGTTTTTCAGGATCTTATATTATTGTTATTAAATTCATAGTAACATGTTATTCCAATATAATTAGTTTTGTTAATATATAGATACACACACATATATATATATTTATTTATTTATTGAAAAAAAAGTTATATAGATTAAATTTTATTTAAAATATTACTTAAAATATTATATAAGCTAAAAGACATTTAAAATATTACTTAAATATATATTAATCAGAGTTGTGGATGTCTTTTTATTTTAAAATCATACTAATTTTTTTTATTCGTTTGAAATCTTCGATGTTCATAATTATTAATATTTGCCTAATTTAAAATCGAGATAAAAATATAATGATATTTCTTTAATTAAATTGACGATTCAAAAGATCAAATTTAAAATTATTAGTTTCCGTCATTTTTGAAATATTTTCTTACACTCTATTGTTAATTAGGTGTACCAATTAAACTTGATTAAAATCACATGAATTGTAATCGAATATAAAAAAAAATCTCACTTTTTATGGCGGTGATTTAACAATTATTTAGTTTTTTTCTTGAAGTTTTTTTTTATTTTACTCAATATTGTCAGAGAAATTTCTCGGCCTTTGATATATCTTGACCTGATGCTCAACTACGCATGCACATTCGGCATGCTACGATTTGGTCGCTGCTTGACTCAACTCCAAACGTGATGATGTACAGGTTACGTTCGTATCTCGCACTGCCATTAATTTTCTCATAGGATTTTTTTTAATATTCTTTTTACTTAGTAATTGTTTCATCAACGTCTAGTAGGCGTTAACAAGAAATGTTGTATAATTTATTTGGCAACAAACAAAAAAAGGTTATACGGATCTAATGAGAAACGAAAAAAATATAAAATAAAAAAAGGTACGGTTGGAAAGTTTCATGATGTCAAATGTTACATAAACACTAATAAGAATAAGGATGAATTAGCATTCACACACTTTTCGTTTTGTCAAATACTTTTGGGCATTTTTTTTTCATTTTTTTTCCGATATTTTAATTATTTATGACTTAGAAGATGCTTAAAAATAATTTTACAGCAAAATACATTATAAGAATTTAATAATGTCCAAAAACTCTTAATTTTTTTAAAAAATAAATATAATCATTTTTACTTTTTAAATTAATTTTTAAATATTATTAATGATCATGAAAGATGTCGTGAAGAAAAAAAATATTAAAGTTTGCTTGATATATACATGTGATGGAAGGAGTTGAAGTTCCCACTAGCTAATAAACTAAGAAATTGACCACCAAATTACAAAAATTGAAAAGTGTATAACACGTTATTTTATTTCTTAATAATAATTAAGTTAACAGTCAAATGGTAGTTGAGCGGACAGACCCATTAATTAGTTGTTGGCACAAATGAACTCATACTCCAGACTGGGTCCTCAGGTTCGTAACGACGTACGCAAGTCTTGCACTTTATGTTCATTTAATTCCTTTGTTTTCATATGATGATTATTTTTGTAGGAGATAGTAGATGAAGACTCCTGGTTTAACTTTTATTATCATAAAATTTTGTTTTTAAAAAATATATATATTTTTTATCTTGTAAGTGATTGCCCTAACTCCATCATATATATGTGATTTTAGAAGTACTTTAACGAGTTTTTACACGAAATAGTAAAATTCTCTATGATGATCGTAGATGTAAAATATCTATCTTCGAATCATATAAATTTTCTATATGTTTTTCTATGTGAATCTTTCTCTTTTTATTTTTTATTATTTCTTAAAAAAAATGTTCTTTTATTTATTTCGTCAAAATTCATAGTGTCAAAATTATTAGTATTTGACTAATCTAATTTATGAACGAGTGCGATGAAAAAAAATATTAATTAAAATAATCTTGTTGAGGTTCAAACTCGAAACTATTAGTCTTCTCCTTTCTGCTATGTTAACCGATTATGTCAATTGTTGATTATTTTGTTCTTTTGTCTTTGAATGTTCTCAAAACACAATCATGTTATCTGCTTTGGACTGTGATCAGAACAAACAGTTGAAGCTAAAAAAAAAATATCACACAGATGGAAGAGACTCTCACCACAGACCAAGGCTGTGTGTGCTGCAGACAAAATAAGATGGTGACCATGGGGGGATGTGAGCTGCAAAGGTCCATAAAATGGGTCATCGTTTGAGGCACACAGCACCCAAATTAAATGCTCCAAAGTGCAGCTCAGTGTCAGTGCAGCATTGGCTGAAAAGAATGCAAGCATGGTGGATCCGAGGCGTTGGAGGGCATGTCTGTGCAAATGCTCCCAAAGTGTTGGTCATAGCATCCAATCCCTGCTTTTATAATTAAGAAGTAGATGTATCATCTCAAAAGAAAAATGTATTTATGTAGCATGTGTGTCTGAGCCACCTTTTGGAGTTCATAGTGAGATTAAGATGAAGAGAGCAAACAAAACAGAAGTGCTTGCCAACTTAAAATGATTAGCAGGGTGCGAATACTATGAATATAAACAATTTGGTGTTAATCGAAAAAAAAAAAAAGATATGCATAATGATGGAATTATGTGGTAGGCATATGACATCTGTAAGTTTAGATTGCATGGTCAAATCTAAATTAACGTAATTGTTGAAAGGTTGTAAAACGTTGATAGTTCTTTTTTTTTATTATGCTCAAGATACACTAATTTTAAGGACTATTCACGGTATTCGGATAAGATCTAAAATGTAAATTCGTAACCAAGAGTTATTAATTCTTTCAGCTTTTTGACATGAAACTAAGATCTACTAATTATATTAAAAAAATCAAACTTGTTAGTTAAGCTTTCAAATGGTTTTGTAAAGCTTGCACACAATTACGGTTGTGTACAATCTAAAAAATAGAGTTCTAGATAAGATTTACTTATTTGACAAAGTTATAGAGATAAATAAAGTGTTTGATATGATAATTTAATGTGTAACCTTTAAGGGTTGACTAGATATTTATGGTAGGCTAATTTAATAAGCATTTTAGTATGTAAAATTTAGAGGTTCAAATGCTTGATCCAAATCTGGCCCTCCAAATATCCATTATATTTTGGTGGAAGATTTCAGTTGAGCAATGTGAATATAAATAAAAAATATAATTATGTTAATTTATGTATGAATATATAACAAAAAATAGGAAATAAATTATTATTACATTTCGGCAAAAAATATTGTGAAAGTATATAATAACTACAAAATATTAATTTATATTCATTTATGACATTTGACACTCATGAATTAATACAAACATTAGAATTACCAAAATATTTATTTATTAAATTTCTAAACATTGATCGTTATTGCTAACCGTTGTTTATACAGTTATGCACGTAAAAATTGAAATATATATATATATATATATATATATATATATATATATTTTATT
>LTAE01000792.1:64895-94876 GCA_001647135.1 Pontederia paniculata
ATATATATATATATATATATATATATATATATATTTATAATTTATGTTCAATTATGTCATTTGACACTCATGAATTAATTCAAACATTAAATTTACCAAATATTTGTTTATCAATCCTCTAAACATTGATTATCTATGTATATGTACGTTATTGGGATGTGTGATAAGGAACATTTGATCTTCCAAACTAAATTAATCAGGATATAAATAAAAATATCATAATTCACATTGAAAAGAAAAAAAGAACATTTCTTTAGTCAGCAGATAAAAACAGAACATCAAAAACCTGGAGATATGCTACAACCACTTCCTATACCTCAATGGAAATGGGAAGATGTAATTATGGACTTTGTTAAAGAACTACCGAAGACTAATAAAGGGCACAATGCAATATGAGTTATTGTGGACCGATTAACAAAGTCAGCTCACTTTATACCTAAGATTATCCCTTGAGTAATCTTGCATGGTTTCACCACTTTCTATTATATTACTCTTGAATTAATAGCACGTTTCCGCAAAATTTTATTTGATTGTCCATGATATGTTGCGACCTGCGGGATAAACCAAGGTTTAAACTGGGGTCGTGACAGTTATGATATCAGAATCATAATGGAAGCTGAGACGGCAGCATTAACTGTCTCCTTAAATATTAACATGGTGGAGTCCTCAAATTAAGCGTCTTAGCTATTTATCAAAAAAACTGTTTCTTAAAGTCCTATATATGAATAAATACTTCACTGGTGCGACTAATTAATATGATGCCTCCAAAATGCTCGCCAAAGTGAATGAAATGTGTGGAGTGAGTTTAATCGGCGACTGATCAATTTAAAATATTGTCCAGTTTCATCAACCCATATAATCTTTTGATAGAAATAGAATGATTGAAAAAGGTTTGATCCAGAAAATCGAACTGCCAACTTCTAGAGTTTCAAGGGGTCGTTTGGCTATTAGAACTTACATTTTAAGAAGTTTTGAAAACTTGTCAATTTGATAATTGAATCTATGACTGTTTGAATGAACTAAAAAATAATTATGAAAATTAAAAAATTGATTGGATAAATTAGTTTTAATACATGCTTGAATAAAATGTGGGAATTGAGAAGATAAAATAATATTTTTTAATGAAGATAATAAATTTAATTGAATAAAAATTTACAATAATGAATTATTTTTATGTAATGTTATTTAAGATAATATAGTAAAATAATTTCTTAAATAATTGTAATAAATAATATAAACTAAAACTTATGTACAATATAAAAATAATTAGTTAAATTTAAATTATAATTTAAGAAAATAATAAAAAAATGAAAAAATAAATAAGTAAACTAATAACAAATAGTAAAAATAGCTTATAAATTTGAAAAATAATATAGTAATTTTTTTAGGTATAATATTAAAAAAATAGTTATAATATTAAACAAATATAATAATTAGAAAATAATATTAGAAGTCAATTTAATTTAAATAAGATGAAGAGAAAGTGAGGAAAGAAAAAATAATCACATCATACAAAAAAAAATTGATTCAGAAATCAATTAGTTCTTGCTTTGTGCAAGAACTAAATTCCTTGAATTTGTGAGACCCAAGTTAAAAAATTTTGGATTTAGTGTTGATTCTATTAAACGTCACATTATTTGATGAAATTAACGAAAATCAGGGGGCTTAGAGTTTCAGCTGATTTTGCCTTTTAAGACTTTGAATTTCATTTGTAACAGATCGAGAAAAAATCAGTGGTTCCATTTTGCCTGAGTGACCGGATGGAATTCTTTTTGGTGTTCTAAGGAACCATTTTAATATGTTTCTAAATTTTACAAAAATTACTCATAGTTTTGTTAATGTGCTCTTCTTTATCTCATCTTGATCTCTTGTTGAAAAATGTTAATACTCTTCCGATAATCGTCACTATATTTCGTTAGTTTTATTTGGCCAATTAAGTATACGTGATAAGTTGATTGTTTTAAATCATACTCTTACGTTTTAATAGATATAGAGAAGTATAAAAATTAAAAACTGAGACAAAGTTGATATGTCCTTGTTTGAATTATGATGGGATCTAGAGCATTAGAACATGAAGTCATTCCCAAGGACTTCCTGGAGGCTGTTTATGTTACATCTGACAATGGAAAAGAAAAAAAAAATGATAGAGGTAATTCAAGTAGAAGTGCCACATAAAGGAGAAGAAATGATAGAAATATCAATAACCAAAGTTTACCTTGACTGATAATTTAGCAAAAAATTTATGTGCACCAACTATCAGTATTACAATTCAGTAAAATTTTATTTGGTCAAGTATAAAATTTCAATTACCCGTTAATAGTCCTCAAATTCAAAGGACCATGTCTACTAATGCAGTTGGAAGATCCTGGCAGTATCCCATGCCACTCTCATGACACCCTCATTTCTAGCTACAGCCTCCTCAAATGTTCTTCCAGCAGCTTCTGAAGGGTGCTGAACTTCCATCCTCCTCTCAATCTTAAGCTCAGTAATGTCGACGATGCATATGCCGCTGTTCAAAGTCCTTCCCTGCCACCTACCTTCCACCTGGAATATCTTACCAGTTCCTATTAACTTGCCTTCTGCGTCTACTAAGGACACATCCAGACCTGGTTCAAGAGAAGTTATTCTTCCAGCAGAGCGGTTTGGCTGACTCCCATGCACAAATTCAGATTGTGTAGTTGTTTCTGCATAGTCGATGCTCATGGCCCTAGTCAGAATACTAGCAGATCTCAAGAGTGATTGGTGGCTGCCTCCTCTTGCAGGCGTCACATAGAGTTCCTCGCCTGCACTCTCTGGGGAGTCGTACATATTGGAAATGCCTGGGCCGGAAGGCTTTTCTATATATGAAGTGTCACCTTCAGATGAGGCACGAACTTCTTTTGCAGCACGGGCAAGCCTAGCTTTCCGATTGTTCAACCTGCATATATACATGAGAGTTCAACATTTCTCGAATAACCCCTGCTGACAAGAAGCTTGAAGATAAATATTTTAGTTATCATTTAAAATTTGTTAACACCTCCACAAGTGTCAAAGGTGACAGATAGTAACACAAGCAAATGCTAACCTCTTAACAGACCACCATTGTGTCGATATAGAAGATACAAATGCAAAATATGAAGGTATTAAGTTGTCGCTAATTGACAAAATCAAACTCATGGAATCAATTGTACAGATACGGTGGTGAGATGAATTGACATACTGCATAGGAAATTCCTATGGCAATGGATGATGAGCTCATGACTTGGGAGGGTGTGGATGGGTCCTACGAGAGAGGACGGCTTGGGCATTCGAGACCTAAGGAGGTGAACCATGTTGAATTGACAATGTGCATCTGCCACATCATTGCCTTATAGGCTTCTGGAGCTCAGTCTCTTAGCTTGCTTAGGGAGACAAGACAAAGATCTCTCATGGGAGCATTTCCCTTTTCCGAAGAGGGTTTCAGTGATGATTCTCATGGTTCTTGGCACTAGCACTTTCTCCTTCTGGAGATATAAGTGAACATCCCGTGACATTCACATCCTAGACTGGTTGCGTCTGAGAAAATCTCAAAATTTTAAAAGAAAACACAATAACTTTCAGGCACAGACCTTTCTGTCAAAAACAGAGCTTGCTTTCTTCACCAAACACCAAAGTAAGAGAAAACTACTCATGCTTTTAAGAAAGTACCTTGCAAAGCAAACTGAAATGCAGCCTATATAGTATATTCTTGTATCAGACTGAGCACCAGACTAATCTTGCTGATCCTGTCTGATGAATAGCGACAGTGGTTGATGGACGCTACAGTTTTTTTTTACCTCTCTGAGCAACACAGAGCGAAGTTAGCCCTTTGGAGTGACTCTCAAGCCTGCACCTGAATGATTCAAGGACTGAATGCTGCGTCTAGACAGTGGACAGATTGATGGTCAGAGAGCCTTACTACCTCTTCTCAGCTAATGTGAGGGGTTGGGCAAAGACTTGAGGTTGGACCACACACTTATCTGGCGCACACGGGCACCTCTGAAAGTCCTATTTTTTCTTGGTTAATGAGGCGAGGCAGATACTGACTTGTGAACAGTGTTGAGAACCTAGTTCTGACATCAACTACGCTCATTGTGGAAGGAAGAGGACAGTCGTCATCTCTTTCTCAGTGGTCAAAAGGCTAGGGAGGTGTGGAATAGCTTGGGCTGTGATTTGACAGATATCCACACGATGAAAATTTGTTGGAGTTATCGGGTAGGTGGCACAAGTCCACAGGGATTCATGTACTGATCAAACACGGGTTCTACCACTGGCCATCCTTTGAGCCATTGTACACCACAAATCTAGTTTAGTTAGGGTTTGAAGAGACCAATTTTATGATGACCAACTTGAGACTCACCTTTTTGATGTTATATACATTTATGTATTCCTACCCATTTTATTTCTAATTTACATGGATGACTAAGGAAGCACCTAGTCATCCTTTCCTCTTTCCGGAAAAAAGATGATGAAATGTCTCAAAAGAGGAATATCCTTGAAGGCACTTTTTAGGGGGATACAAAGGCAATAATAGCACAAGCATCCCCTCTCAAAAGAAAATAATAATACCACAAGCATCAAGAAGAAAGAAAAAATGTCAAGTGAATGCTAAACAAGAGAAACCTGAGCAAACATTGTGACTAATCCAACGGATTTCAGAGTCATGGTACTTTGTACACACATAATGATAATGCAATAACCTGCTTTTCAATATTTGGCAAGGCCATAATTCTAAAACTTTTAATCAATTGTCGAATGCAAATATGTAACTTAAGCAGCCCAATTGGCCGAGATGAGTAAACTTGTGTTAGTGATCTCCTGCTAGTTCTATATTCCAATATATTCAAATTAAGATCATGGCCTATTTGTTCTGGAATGTGAAAATAAGACTGAAGAATAACCACAGCATCAAACTGTATGTTGTTTTACAAACTAAATGTGTTTTTCGAAAAGCAAAATGGCTGTCCAAAAATGTTAGAGCAGGATAAGCATACCAGTTCTTTAGCTGAGAAGACGTGATTTCCGGGCCCTATAATTCACAAAATCAAATCAGAAGAAATGATCTAACAGATCATTGGTGTATAATTAGCAAAGAAATATAGACAAAATGACAATAGCATGCCAGATATTTTTGTTTTGAGGAAACAAGAGCAAATCATACATGCCTGGGAGCTTAGCTTATCTGCCCATGACTGCAGCAAAGCCGCATTTCTTTGCATTTCTGGCTCATCCTGAAGAGCCGTCTCAATTACGAAGATCTGGTCCTCGCTCATTATGTTTCGTTTTCTCTTCTTTGGCTGTTTTTCTTCACCTTGCCCGTTTTCTGTTTTCTCATCTTCCTGCATGACAAATTCTTTTGAGTATTCTGAATTGAGAAAATTCCTTTTTATCAGATATAAAGTCAAGATCCAACTTGCTCAAGAGAAGTTCCAAACCTTTTATCTCAATATTAGCATTATCTTTCTCTGAGTTTAAGAGATAATGATGTGTTAGTTATATTCCTCTTTCTACTTAAATCAGATTCAACATCATTAAGTAGGCTAGATACAAGATGATTCTTCAAACTAAGTTGGTCCAGATGAGGGCATCTTGAACATTCTCTAATTACCATTTTTGGGTCAGTGTCATTACAACGGAGCTTTAGAGCATCTTCTTCAAAACTTCCATCTAATGCCCTTACCACGGAAGGGGAACTTCCGATAAAATCCTTCGTATCCTGTTTAGAATCTATTATCAGCTTACAAAAAAATCATTTCTTGTCGATTACTCCAAAGTAAAGTACGCATTCAACAACTTAATTCAAAAAGGAACCTGATGACTTCTGCCAAAGCTGGACTTTGGAACATTGGTCCAATTCATTGAGGACTGTTGCATGTGGCACACATCTTCAGGTTTTATGTGTTGCATTTCATTTTTTACTGTATTTTCCTACATAATTGCTCGAGCAACAGAAAAACATAGATATTAGGGAATGTAAAAGACAAAATGCATAATTCACACTAAGATCATATGCAAAACCTAGATAACATAAAGAAAATAATGAAATAAATAAAACAAGTTCACAAGACCATTGAGTTTTTCTTTTCAGATTATGATAAAAGATAAAGGAAAAGAGTGGAATGTTAAGCCACCTGAATTGGATCTTCTCCAACTTGTACACAAGTTAGCTTCTGCAATTTATCAGCAAATATACTGCAGTAGAACAATATTAACAAATTAATGAGATAGAAAAAGGTATCTTCTAAGTGTGCATCGTTTAGTTTCCTCCATATTTTTTGAGAAATGTATAAGAAAATATCTTATATAAGAAAAGATCTTCCTTTTGCCACATAATTGCAACTAAAGATTAATATAACTGACAGCAACAGGAGTTACAAAATTAACATGTTTGCTTCCATTTAGAGCATAAAGAAAACAATATTTTTATACTCTTCAAAAAATATATTTTTTATGTAAAGTAAATAATTCAATCACCTGACAAGATGTACATCTTCATCAATCAAGATGGGAGTCAAAGATGCCGCAAACTGAGACAGAGAACCTGCAGAACTATGCTCATGACTTCCAAGATTTTAGAATTACTGAAGAATAAAATTCACTCAAGTACTGGAAACATACTTAAGTTTCTGCAAATTGTTGCAGCCTTCTGTGTACCGAGGGAAGAAGTACTTTGAGTTGATTCAATAGACTCTGCACGCAGATGCTCAAAAAACTTGTTGAGAAATAGATCTCTTTCTTCTTCTGATGATGACAACATATGTCTAGGTTAGGGGAAAGTAATCAAATCCAAGCATCAGCTTGGAAGAAATACATGGCATAAGTCATCACCTTCACACATATTAGGAACAAAAACATGTAGATTTGCTATTATCTTGACCAACCATGAAGTTCTCTGCTGTGCATATGCCGATGAAGGCACAACATTGAGATTGAGAGAACATGATGAGTTTTCTCCCGTCAAAAGAAAAGGTGTCGCCTGAGCACTCTCATTACCCTCATTAAGAGAAAGCAGGGCAGTGCCAGCTGCAGCAAATGGGTCATACTCGAGATTGCCATCTTCCTCTGTCGTTGGTAGTCTTAAAGAGCACCAGTTTGATTTAAATTCATCATCAGGAACTGCAAAAAGTTCCACAAGAACTGGAATCTGGAAACCATAATGCCAAATTATGACATTATGTAGATGAATTAACAATTGAATGATAAAGAAAGTAAAGAATATCACTTACTGTAGTTGTCATAAAGAAAGACCGGAAGTTTGAGTCATCAGAAAATATGTCAGCTAGGCGGAATGCATTAAGAAGCACATGGCCCGTTGGGTTGCTCCTGAAATGAGAATCACTGGGTTGTTTGACTTCTCTTTTATATGTGCTCTTCAGTAATTCAAGGAACTACATTTGTGATGGAAAATCCAATATTAATGGTCAAACCCAGGAAAACACTAGCATCACTTTCTTCATACATGGAACTGACCTGTAATGCAACTGATTTAGCCAAGTACATGCCCTTTGGCGATCCAGCAACTTCATCAAGATAAGAAATATTTTCTGCTTCGCAAAGTTGTAGCAACTGCAAATGGGTATCATGTGATAGACATCAAATATATTGTCACACCTTTTTTAACATTTGTTCATATTCGTAAAGGTCTAAACTTACAATGGATAGAACTTTTGCCTTCAATCTAGAGATAGCAGGCGATACATCTGAAGACTCCTTGAAACAATCTGGAACGTTTAATTTTAGGATAACATAGGCCAATCTAAGTACGCCCCCTTGATTACATAATTCCTGCATTAAGCAGAGCAATTTTAGTAAACCCTCACAAAAAATAGCATGGTATCGTTATACAAATGAGTTCTTTAATATCAAGGAAATACCAAAGACCAAGCTAAGCTGTGAAAGCACAAACTAGATTTGTCTCTTCTTAGTATTGTAAAAGCAAACTTCAAACGGGTAAAGGGTGACTAACTCCAAATAACATACTTTAAAAGGGATTTAGAGATAGTTAGGGTCACTAAAATTCCATCATTTGATGGTGGTGCACTGTAAAATAATTACCTCATTTTGATGGGCTAAATGGAGAAACCATTTTCACACAAGTACTCAAGTTTATATAATATATTACCTTGTTTTTAAGAACTCGGTCTCTGAAAAACTTCTGTTGGCACAATGATAGAAGAAACTGCAAGGAAATTTCACATTGTTGACAAATATAGTTAGCTGTTCTCTCCGCAGAAGAAAGACTGGCTTTGGTGCATAATACATCATTGTTTAATGTCTGCAGTGTGATATCTAGAATTCTGATGCCTTCACAAACAGCATCAAAAGTTGCATCCATAAATGCATCAACCTGAAAGGAAATAGTAGTGAAAGGCAACAATACAATGTATATGAATTGAAACATGGAATAAAGCTATAACAGAGTATGGTGTAAAAATAAAAGCAGATGATGTACCCTATTGTACCTTAGGATGTGCTAGCAAAACATGCACCAGATCATGCCACTGAGATGAAATAAAACTTGTCAAAAGATGAAGACTTGAGGCAATGACCGCACAATGTAGAACTGGAGTAGCACCAAGATGATTGTCCTAAGTCATTTTAACAGGAGAGATTCAAATGGTAAAGACAACAAAACAAACCCTGCGGGTGAAGAAAAGTGATCGGAGAATGTTGAACCTTTTTGCGACGTGCAAGAACGATAGATGTAAAGAATACCAAATCTAGGACTTTTTCTGAGAATTTCACATCATCAAGTAGAATCTGGAAGAATTGGAACACATTAGAAGCTAAAATCATTTGTATTGAATACTACAACTTGTAAAATATTGATGATAACTTAACAAACATATAAAGAACTTTCCATCTGCAACCAGGCCTATATTTGTCAGCCTAGATTTATCCCACACAAAAACTGTAGTGACATTCAAGTCTGCCCAAGCCCACCTAAGAGAGATGGTCAAAGGTGTGGGGTGGGGTGGAGGGACATCAGAGAGACTGACAAACAGGGCAAGAGGTTATTTGCTTTTCTTTTCTTTTGCTTCATCCCCCCTACATCACCACTTACCTTTTCTCCCTATTTTGGTTGGCTTAGAGTGAGCCCGAGGTTAGAATCAGACCAAGTTAGGTTAAGCTTGACCCATAATCACATCCAAAGCTTAGAATTCTTTTCCGGTTCTTTTGTTTCATCCACCCTACATCATCAGTTAACTTTTCTCCTTAGTTTGGTTGCCTCAGCGTGAGCCTGGTGCTAGAATCAGGCCAAGTTAGGTTAATTTAAAAGCTCTACTACTTGACCCATTACATCCAAAGCTGAGGGACCTTCAATTCCACGAACAGATTGTCCACAAAGTTCAAGCACTTGTAACAACATGAAACACAAAAAACACATAATAGTTTCCACTTCTCAGAACAGAGTCCTCAAGATGAAACATGAGCACAAATATTCACGCTTCTTTCAGAGAACCGTTGAGCTCAGAGGTTGCACTAAAATGCTTCATTGTATGGCAATGCAATTATTGGAAATACGAGTCCCACTAATGGCACAAGAAAAAGAGCCTCCAGAGAAGGGAACTAAAAACATGGCTACTGTGTCTCTGTGAACAACCATGTTGTGTGACTAATAAGCAAATCAAGACATCATCGTAACAAACAAAATATTTTAGTATTGCTCAAGGAAACAATCGAGTGATAGATCATAAATAGGCTAGGCATCAATTTGATTTACCACAATGCTAACATACATACGAGCAGTGAAGCATGATAACCTGTTCGAGTCTTGCATGACGTGTCGCTAAATCAGAGAGGGTATGCAAAAGGCGAAGACCACGAAGTAGATGTGCCATCCTTATGTCCCTATCAGGTGAGAGTAGTATAGCCATAAGGTGCAACGGGAGAGACGATGCGAGCTTTTCCACATCAATCTGACAAAAAATATGTCAGGATGAACAATCAAGACAAAAAGGGCAGTGATAAAGCAGTAGAAGCAGCATACCTGCCTCAAAAGCCCTTTTTCTGTCTTGCATTGTACAGTGAAATTCTCAGAGTCTTTCAACAATTTGTTCAGATCTTGAGATGCAAGTCCATTTAATTCTTGGACAGCTGATATTAAGTCGACAATCTGCCAAGAAAGAACATGATATTTGCACCAATATAAGAAGCTGACAAAGGAAATCAGGCTTGAATAATAAGTCATATTAAAGATCCAGTAATTAGCAATAGCATTTTTATTTTTCCTTTTTCCACTTTTTTGTATCATTTAAGTTTAACCTTGTAATTCAGTATACTTCAGAAGGGAATAAATCTGGACGACTGTTCGCCTCGGCAGACATCCTTTTTCTTCTCAGAAATAGAAAGTAATAATTATTCTTCAGAAATGTGTTTCTTAGCTAATTTTTCTTTCTTTTTTTTTGTTTTGAGATTTTTTTTTCTTAACTTACTTAGCTTATGTTTACTTAAAAAGTTCACAACGAAATCCATCTCTTCTTAACGCCTAAACTAATTACCATCGCCATTGCCCTTGGAAACCACACCCTCCCCACCCCAACACTCCCAACCCCAACCACCACCACCACCACCAAATTTCCATCTGAATCGCCAAATAACATAAACTGTAACAGGGAATTCGAGGATCTACGCGACAATTTTCGGACGAAACGAATCTAGAGAACGCTAAGTTTGAATGTGGAACAACAAATGGACGTAAATCTTGTTGCCCTCAAGGTGTTTGGCGTGGGGAGCGTGAGAAGAGAAGGGCAGAGAAGATTACCAGCAGCTGAGCGGAGTCGTAGAGACCGTTCTCCAGAAGAGTCGCCATTTGATCCTTGGGCACGTCGTTCGCCGACGGTAACACGAGAGAGACTAAAACCCTCGCAGGACGATGTTTCAAACACACACCATTTTGATGAAAGCTCATTTTCTGAATGACTATTTTGTCCCTGGTAATTGTGATTAAAGCCGTTGTTGCTGCCATCAAGCTGTGTAGCACGAGTGCTGCGCGATCACAAAATTAACATTTAAATCTCTTATAATTTTTTATTAAATAGTCATTGAATTTTATTCAATTACTTAAAATTGAGTTTTTGTTATATAAATAAAAATATTGTATGTTAATCTAAAAATAGGATCAGACCAATTTAATCAAATTAATAAAAAAGATAATATCAAAATTATTCAACAAAATCCAATAATCATATTGTACGTAATGTACATATGCTTATATTTTCTTTCTCCAGCATTATAATTTTTATTTTGTGCATTATAATTCTAGTAATAATATTTTGTGATCCATGGCTATTATCTAGTTAACTTTTTTTTTTGAGATTTTTTTAAATTAACTATTTTCATATGTTTTCAAGCCCTTCCTCTATCGCAATTATTAAATTTAATTGTTTTTTCTATTTATTGGTTTTCTTACATTTTTTATTTTTATTTCATTTTATTTATTTTTTTCACTGTTATGCTTTCATATTTTCATGCTTTTAACTTCGTATTTATTTTGTTTTATTGGCATTTTTTTATTACTTTCCTTTGTTCCCTTTCAATTTTTTTTGCATTTCCTATTTTCATGTCTTTTCAAACCCTTCCTATAGCGGAATTATTAATTTTGTTAATTTTTTTACATTATCTTTATTTTTATTTTGCTTTATTTATATTTTTCACTAGTATGCTTTCCTATTTCGTGTTTTTAAATATTTATTTTAATTTATTCGTATTTTATTATTTTTATTACTTTCCTTTGTTCCTTTCAATCTTTTTTTTTTGCATTTTTCATTTGTTTTTCATTTCTTATTTTTATATTTAGTTTATTTATATCATTTATGTGCTTCCTTCCTTTCTTTTCCACATCTTTAGTTACCAATTTTTCTTATTCAAATTTGAATTTATTATTTCTTCCATAACGATGTTCTAATATTTGCTTTCGTTCTTTTCCCATTAAGTTTATTTTATTCTGAAGCCCGTAATTATTATTTCTTCCATATTTTTTCTATTCTTCAGGCGAAGGTCCCTAGGGAAGGAACATGGAAATGTGAAACAAATGTCATGCGGTTAATGCACTACAAATCCTTGACACATTTCATTCTTTTCCCATATTTAACTCTTTTAAAGTTTAGATTCAATCAAGAATCAAAAGTATGCATATGAAGACCACTCGAATTAAAATTAGCTCATCGAATGGTAATATCAACCAAAATCACTGTAAACGAGGTGCTGACATTATCCTGCCATCCGAAAACGAGGAAATGGCATCACATCATAATTACATTCTCTGGCGAGTGTTAAAAACTTTTGGTTCATTGTGAGTATAAAAATATACTTCACTTTTTTCCTGATGTTTCGCTGCATTCACAAGTCACAACAGATCGCATACAATTTTACAAAGACCAACGTAATGCATCAAGAACATAAGCAGCTTCCCAAATTGGAACCGGCAAGAAACAAAAGATGTTTATTTGTAAAAGTTGTATGAACTTTCAAGACATACACAGGGATGGAATACAAGACTGGACCTACCTGTTTCATAGATACAAAATTATGATCCTAAACCATTAGAAGAGATGCGATAGATGGTGAACATTACAACTGGGAGTGTTACAACACAAATGAGATGTCAAATTACTTCCTTATCAATCGTTGTTTCCTGCATATCAAAAGACAATATAGAAAGTTTTAGTGCACAACTATTAGTAGCCACATCTCAACAGAAACCACCCCCAAAAAGGGAAAAAAACATCTGAAAGAGTTACAGCTCATGATAATGATTTGAGGATATAATATTAAATAACTGACTCTGCTAAAGTATTTCAGGCTCAACAAATTATGGCACGAGTATAAGCATACTCATGACACAGTGGTTGTTAATATACAACAAAAAAGGGATGCTGCATAGATAAGGATAGTAAAGAATGCAAGTTCAATGTTATAAATTAAGGTACCAAGATATAATAATTATCCTCCCAGCAGGCACTTATGCTTTTGATTGTTAAGCTAGTATTCGAGTTGGCAAATATACACTACATATTGGTTGAGAATTATAAAGATATCAAACCAGGTTCCAGCCAATATAGTCACATGATATATCAAAACAATACCTGCAGTTCTCATTGTTGCGCGACCACTGTTTTCTGGTTGTCCAACTCTCATCGACCTCAGCTTTGAGGCAGAAGCTCTAAATGTATGTATCAGAGGCTGGTCTTCTTCTTCATCATCCTCTTCGTCTTGATCATTCTGGTCTGAATCACTAATTGATTCCTCCTCGCTAGAGACATGCCCTTCAAAAAGCTTCTTTCCTTCTAGATTCCTTACTTTCCTTGGGCGACCTCGCTGTTTTACACTGACACCTTCCCTTTCATCTGCATTTAAGTGCAATTACATCAGCTTTCACAAACTAAGCAATGCTATATAAGCACTCAAATACGATCTTACTGAGCAGTTTCAAGGTAAAAGAAAGTATTGCCACCTATAAGTGTCATATAGTGGTGTTCAACTAGTTAACTAACATCAAAATGACAAAAAGAACTCGTATTTCTCTCAAAACAAAACAGCAAAACACAGTACCTAAGAAAAATGCACTTAAAGAACTCCACCAGACAAGCTGAAAGTTTTCAATGTGTGAGCACCTAATTTCATACAAGGTAATAACGCTTATTGATGTGGTCCAATATCAAAGTATCTTACTAAGATTCATGGTAGCAGGAACAAAATCCTGACAACAATCCAAATTCCCTCAATGTTGAAGGAGTATGATCTCTCTCAGAAAATGTTGACCAAGCATAAAAATGACATGACATTTCTGATTTCCTATGTATGATTGATGATCCAATACAAGTTTATTATGTATTGCAGGACCATGTATGCACACCTCTAGTGAATGCAAGCCAGAATCACAATAATGATAATCAGTATTCGATTATCTAGGACCAGCATCTACTGAAAGTCTCAAGTTCATAGTTCTTTTTTTTCGGGGAATGTCTCGAGTACGTAATTCTAGCTAAAATACATTAAGAACTCATAAAATGAAATTACAGTAAAAGCTTTCACTTCAACTGATCTTCACAAAAACATGAAATAAAACTGGCTGCCACTATTAAGAACCACATGTAGAAAATGAACTTTATTTTTATGCAATTCTTCAGTCAATGAAAAAGAGATGTGTTACTCAAAACAAATTTTTAATTATTAAAGAAATAGTAACAGTTTTTACATCCACATTAAACTATCCATTTGCAATAGTATCCAAAATTCAGGTCCCAAAGCTAAAATTACCTCAACAAAAATGAGAAATTTATTTTCTCATTTACGTGGCCAAACACCAATTCATTGTTCTGTCTGATGCTGACTAACTTTTAGGATAATACGCACAAAGCATGGTCAATACTTTCCAATATTCTAATATGAAAAGGTGATGCCCTCGGTATAATTTTGCATTCAGTTAGCAATAAGGAAAATCTCCAAGCCAAGCAATTGCATATCATTTAGAAAACTCTAAGCCCTAAAGCAACATATGCAGAACTGTTTTATCTTCTCATCACAGGCGAAACAAATCACCACTTCTTCAGAATGGAGGGGTTGGGCATTTTACAATATCAATTCCAGTTGCATATCCAGAAAGTTTCAATAATTTTCACAGTTCAAAGTTGAAGAGTTTCAATGGAAATGAAAAAAGAGAGCAACATTAGAGTGCTATGGCATGCTTCAATGAATCAATTCTTAGAAGGCTAGAGGTTCACTGTATACAGGAACTATAAAATAATCATCAAGAAAATATTTCAATAAGATGGTAAAAATATTAATTGAAGATGAAATCTAAGAGCCAACAAAAAGAAAAAAGGCTTGAACTTGGAGACATCTTCCATAGACACTATAGACGATAAGTTAAGATAAAATACCTTGCAGACCTTCATTCTTCATTACTTTCTCATGTAAATGCTCAACAAAGGTGGAATATGGCCGCCAACCACTGGGATCTTCATCCATGTTAACATTCTCTGATCTCTTTTCGACATCCTTTAGGCTACTCAGGAATAAAATTCCACATGAAGTGCCATATAGTCATTGAATGACACAAGTATAATAAAGAAATATGGACTTACACATCCTGAACATCGAAGGCTGGGAGTTTTGAAACAAATGGAAGA
Organism: Pontederia paniculata; assembly: GCA_001647135.1. NCBI lineage: Eukaryota > Viridiplantae > Streptophyta > Magnoliopsida > Commelinales > Pontederiaceae > Pontederia > Pontederia paniculata. The sequence goes on from LTAE01000792.1 coordinate 80,027, forward strand.
AGAGCAGCCTCTAAAAATGATAGATTCTTAGGAGCATCCACAAAAGCAAATGAAATACCAATCTTTGCTATGTTCACAATCTCTGCCTTATGCTTATTGCGAGCTGCACCTATGTATGTTGCTGAAAGTCGATTAGCAAGATCCTTGCAGTCTGAATATGACTTGCTTGCCAAGAACTCATTATCACTGGAGCAAGGGTCCGTCAAATGCCTCTGAAAAGCCTATTCAAACAAATGACAAACCAATCAAAGAAAGATATTGAGTATTAATTTCACAACTCTCAGTTCTTTCAGGGAATTATTAACTCTAAATGTATGAAAATCGACAAAAGTTAGCCATCATAGATATTTGCATGAAATATGCATTCATATAAGAGAAACTATTACCCTTTTCAGTGCCTCCAAAAATAAACTAGGAATCTCATCATTTGCGGTCTTCCTTATAACTGCAATCAGATGCTTAATTATTTCTGCAATGCTAGCACCATGCATTGCAAAATGTGAAATGATCTCTGGACCGAGGTAACTCTGCAAAAAATCAAATTTCCAATGTGACGATACAATTAAAAGGAGAGACTACTAAATAAACATGAGTAACTGAAGCTGAATCCTAAAAGCAGCTATGGTTTCTGCTTTTTCCCTAGAAATAAATGAATGCATTCATCTTCCACAACCCTATAATTCACTGACAAATGCACAATTCTTTTGTTTGTTATTGAAAATACATAAACATGTCTAATCAGCTTGTATTCAACAGATCTCCAGGGAGAAATAAATTGAAAAGCTTATCAACAAAAAGTTCACCTTAGAAACTGTGTTTGTAGCTACCAATTTAGCAGCCGCAATCATTACTGCATCTCGATTGGTCTCCTCAATGTATTCATCATTTGCATCTTCATCTTCAGTCTCATCTGCAAGAGTAATGATCTTTCTATCAAAACCTTATAAGAGGAGATAGAACTATAGCAGTTCTAAACAAGATAACATCTTATACAAACTTCATTACATTACAGTAAAGGAAAAATACTATATCTCATATCACCTGAGATGTTAAGTTGCTGCTCGCAAAGCTTCCAAAACTTTTCCATAGAAGATTGGTCTGGAGAATATCCTAGACATTCAAGCTTTGTAGCAGAATACTTCGACTTTTTGAATAAGCACCACACTTCCACAAGTATAATACAGACCTGTAAAAGAAATTGTTGCTGAGGTATTGGTCAATTGTTCCAAAAGAGCATGTCTTCTGCAAGCAAATGATTGTTACGATACTAGAAATAAGGTAGGTTTTCAAATAAATTACCCTAGATGAAAGCACACTCCCACTCCTTCCTTCATTTTGCACTTTAATCAGAGTATCAGTTTGATGTTCCAGTTGTTCTAGCAAAGTTGTTCGCTTATACAAAAGTGCACCAATAGATGCTTCCGGACTTTCACCATCAATAGATTGAAGAGACCATGCTACATGCAGGTACATGTTGAGAAGCAAGAAACTCTTAACCTGAAACAAAAATATATTATAAAAGAATAGTCAATACATGGAAGTGGATAAAAAACAAAGAATTTGACCCCAAAAAAACAAAGAAAGAAATATCAGGAGCATAGGTTTTTGTTACATGCCTCATTGTCAATATCTTTGACACTACTCAGGATGCTGGTTAGATCTCCGTACAAGCCATCATTTGAAACAGATTTTGTTAGTTGAAGCTCATAAAGTCGTTTCAAGTTAACCAGGAGAGAGTATTCATCATCACCAGCCTGCATGTTCCGTTAATCATATCACATTTGGTTACTTACAGAAGTTCTGTATACATTATTTTGTAGAGATTATTTGCATACCGCTACATCCTTTACAGCTGACTTTAGTTTAACTATCAGTTCATTCTCAAGATCTTTGAGTTTACTTAGAGCATAATCTTGTAGGTCAGCTTGACTCTCGGTGGAACAAAATGTGATGGCTTTCACGCAAGATCTCAATGCATCCTTCTCACCATGTTTGAAGAAAGCATCATTAATAAGTTCCAGAACAGTCTTAAGATTCTGCCAGGACATATCAAGGTAGCAGCTTATAAGTTTTTGCTTTAACTGGACCTTATAAGTATTTAACAGATTACTGAAACCTCAGCTCTAGAAACTTTAAAACCAACCTGCTCCTGTCTTTTCAGAGAATACAGTTCCAGTTTCAGAAGTACAACAATCTCAACCAAAGGTGACACCTTTGCTTTGTCAGCTATATACTTGCGCAACAGATGTGGGTAGCTCTTCATTAAAGCAGCAGTTATTTCTCTTCGACTAGTTTCCAATGCTTCCTAAACAGAGAAAAAACATTAGTCAAAAGGCGGAAGGTTTTATATCGGAAAACCTATTACTTCCTACTTCTAATTTTTTAAGTCCTATTTTTAGTTTTAGGATAAATTAATCCATGAAGGTAGTCGTTCCCAAAAAAACCTACTTTAAACTTTTTTTAACTATTTTGCTCTTTTGACTTCTATACACACTTGTGCATTGCATAGTTATCATTTTTAATACAAATATGAGGACTATCAAACCATGTAGTCATAATTTCCCTCGTTAAAAAAACATCAAATTAAAGAACAAAACATTTCTGCTACCAGATGACCATATCATTGACGTAATTACTATGCACTTAGTCTTTACTATTGTCAATACAAATGAAAAAGTTGAGTTGCAGAGACCATGCTAGTTTTATTGCACCTTGAACCCTCTAAAAGGGCCCTTTCAAAAAAAAAAAACCCTCTCGAAGGGGAAAAAACATTGCACCATGAACTGACATAAATTGGTCATACCTTTTGGACTTTTGTATAGTACTGCTTCCTGTTGTCAATTGCAGGAACTATTCTTTCTCCAACAGCCTTCCTGGCAGAGGCATATAGCAAGCGAACCAAGTTAGTAGCATCCACATCAGTTAGTTCGATCATTGGATTCTCATCAAGAAGCATGGAGATAATACACTTCCAATCCTGAAAGAAACATGCACAAAATTTCACATCATGATACTGAAACCCATACCAAAGCACATTATATATCGCTCTACAAAAAGCCTAATCAAACCTAACCCACAGATTGATCTCTCAAAACGAAACAGGCCAGTAAGCAAGACAAATCATATATATACCTTCATAGCCTTCATATCCTCCCACACATCATCAATCACATACGCACTTAAGATTGGATCATCAGGAAATTCTCGTAAAATTTGCAGCATTCTTCCCAGATGAACCTCAGAGGATTCATTATTCCCACCTGTGATAGGATTGGCAAAATATAAGTCATACTTCTTTTTTGAAGAAATTATAATCCATACATTCTAAGAAATTGAGAACTGCAATAGGACATATTTGTCAAGGATATACTTTTTGGTCCTGAATGAGAAGTCTTAACATTTTGGGCAATCAAGTGGTCATAAACTAGCTCTCCAATTGCGCGCCTAATCATGGGTGGTTCATCAATAAGTAAATCATATAACGGGCCCAATTCATCATCCGTCAAAAGTTGATGTCTGCAAAACAAGATTCAATGTCTTAGGAATGTAGAATAAATAAAAAATGAAAAAAATATACGATTACCTTAGTAATTGTTTTAGTAGCCCTATTGCTGATACAGCAACTGAGATATCAATATCGTCGGCAAGCTCAATCATTCTATTGCAGAACCTTTCGGTAAAAAGACCAAGTGAAGGTACATTATCATCCACCTCATAGAGATTTTGCAACGAAAGCACAGATGCTCTTCTGACCCCAGAATTCTATAAGCAATCAAAGTAATACACTGATTAGCTATCTGCAAAATACAAAAATATTTGCAACATGAAGAAACAGTCGATCATTCAAATGTATCGAAGATTTTACCTTGTCATTCAGTGTCCAGCCAAGATATTTCAAATATAAATCCTGCAAGAAAAGAGATGGATATGATGAAATCCAGATCCCAAGAGATCTGATACATGTCATGCGGATTTCTGGATCAACATCTCGATACCTATGCATAAACAACCTGCAAAATACAAATGCAGAAAGAAGTTTACTAGGAAGCCCTGACAGAAAAGTTAAGGATAAATGCTGCATTGAAATATACATCACCCCGTAAATATTTTGCGCATCATCTCTTCAGCAGTAGTTATCATCTCATGTGTCTGAGAAAGCCTTTTGTTTAGAGACTCTACACGAGGCCCATCAGGATTTTTCTTTTTTTCAGCATTCAACTGTCTTTGAGTAGTCTCCCGTTGTCCGGCAAGTGTTTTAGCAACAGTTATATAGGATGTAACAAGCTGCAAACCAATCAATGAGGCCACCTGACGATATACCCTAGGGGGAGTACTGTAGAAACAGAACAAGTTTTACCTTAGAACAACTTGATATTGAGACAAAAAGGTGTTACATGAACATTTTTTGTGTAAAGAGAAGGTTGAAAGGTTTACCAGCACAATGCAATAACAAAATCCATGCATTTCTCAAAGAGGACTTTGTCAAATAGTGGCCCATTCTGACATTCAAGGACCAAGCTATTCCAGAATAATGCAAGGTTCTCCTTAAAATTTTTTAGATCTTTGGCCTTTGAGCTGAAGTTGTCTTCAACTTCTCCCTATACACCCTTAGGTTAATTATAATATAGGTAGAACTTAAAAGCATAAATGACTGAGAAAATAAGCTAGACTTGAAGAGAAACATAAGAGAAAACATCATTGAACTGCTTGCAGGCACATATATATTAGACGTACATTTTTAGCTAGCTCGACAAGTGCCACAACGACATCATCAACATCAGTTTCATCAAGGGAATCCACATCAAGTTGATACTTTGCTCCACAAGCCTGTCCATTTTCAGCAGGTTAAGTAAAGATGGATGTCATGGCAAGAATGAAAAAGTAAAACCATATATGTATCTAATGTAGCAAGCCTACCTCAAAGATGACCATTAGAATCTCAGCCATTGCAGGCTTGGGATCTGCTTCATAGCGCTCAACCAGCTGTTTCACAGCATGGTTAATCACCTTCCCATTGTGTTTGATAACTTCTGCAACATGATAATATAGCCATGATAAGGAGTAACAAGATTGATCGGATTAGTTCTGGCTTTTAGGTAAGTTAAAAAACACTTTATTAACATGTTGCTGAACATAAGGATCTGATTAGAAAGCACATGTATGCAGAGTAGAATAGTTTCATATGTCATGCGTTTAGCATCTGTAAATGTATAACCAACAATCACTAAAATATTATGCCCACCTCCACCCCGCGATGAGGAAATGAAGAGTGAACTTCTATCCCAAATAATATCAGTGCTATTTTTTTCGGTATCAAACACATCGGTATCCAGGGCTACTAGCACCTGATTAATCCGATGTTCGGGCGCGAGCCGAAAGGATAAACCCTAACCAAATGTTGCAACTCCAGGAATCGAACCTGGGGCTACTAGCTCCCGTCGACTTTGGACACAGTCCCGCTATCCAAGTGTGCCAACCACACTTGGTAACAATTTCAGTGCTGTTGATAAGTTATATCGACCACAACTAACAGTAGTTTCGCTAATCAGATATAATTGAGTTCCTGGTTTTGCGTATAATCAGCAGCATGCAATTTTAAAGTATGCTGCCAAGGTACACTTTATGCAGGAGCAAAAGAAAGACCTCTAAGTAGTTTAAAAGCCAGTTCTTTTGTTAAAAATTGTGAATAATCGTGGATAAGAAGTGTCATTGTTGACATAAATAAAAGGGGAAGAAAGTGTAGAACGTGTTAACGCTACTCCAGATACATTACCACACACATGAAATTCCTCCGAACAATAAACCAATTCTACCAAAACAATGGAGCATACGAACCGATCAAGCTAAGGTCTTCCATCCACCCAGCTGCACGAATAGTCGGCCCACGCTTCCTCTTGGTCTTTGGAGCAGGATCCTCAAACGCGTCATCAGAGCCCTGGTCCACATCGTTCGTCGGGCTCCCATGAGCAGCGGCCTTCTCCGCCACTGAACTGCTCGACTTGCTGCGCCCGCCGTTCTGCGTCGCCACCGCAGCAGCTGCAGTAGCGGACTTTGGAGGCCTGCCCCTCTTCTGAGCGAATCCAAACCCCAAAAGGAACAACACCAACCAACTATGAAGCTACTGCTAGGGTTTCAAATCAGAACAAAAGAACGAGCACGGGGAGGACTCACCGGCCGGCGAATGGAGGTTTCGGAGACGACTGCGGCGTTCTCCATGGATCGACGGAAGCGAGGGATCGGGATCGAGCTCGATTCTGAGGAGAAGTAACCGGGAATTGTGAAGAGGAGAGATCGAGAGGAGGAGCAAAACTCCGAAAGAAAGACTTGGGAAGTGCTCCTGCGAGAGGAAGTGAAACCCTAGAAACAATTTGAACTATTTTGGAGCATTTCGCCACTCCCTGCCATTGTTAACTGGAAAGAGGAGAGAGAGAGGGATAGAGAGAGGTTTTTACCGCTGCAGAGCGTAACCGCGAAGAAATATTTAGAAGGCGAGGGGCTGGAAAGAAAAAATAATAGTATAATTGTTTTACCGAAGCTTCATATGTGAATAAATTTTCAATTATCGATATTATGTTGACCAAAATAATATCTTCGAATATATTTTTTTGTAAATATAAATTTGATAAAAAAGAATATATTATTTTGCTTCTTATCCTAACTCTTGATAATAAAATTCTCGAATGAAAATTAAGTTTAATTAGTACAGATAAATATTGAGACTATATTTTAGTGTGAGTGTAAGTTAATAATTTTAAGTTTGATTCTTAAAATCATTAATTTAATCATGATTTATTCATTCTTAAATATCAGATTTGTAATGCTAATATTTCCTGAACACCTACGTCAAAAAAAAAGCATGAATGTGTATTCAAAAAAAAAATTATATATCCCACAAATTAAAATGGGTTAGCCCATCTAAGACCTGTCTCAGCCCAATTATGGACTTCAGGCTCATTGACATAACACTATCTGAAAATGTTGGCCAAGTTTAAATGGCAGTTATTATTATTATTATTATTATTATTATTATTATTATTATTATTATTATTATTATTATTATTATTATTATCGTGTAAATATCTACACGCAAAGTAAGTTTATTTGCCGTTAAAAAATCACATGTTCATTTATAGTTTGACATCTGAATCTATTTTTAACCTCAAAGTGCCCAAGGGGACCTAGTTCATGTGTATTACACTTATCAATCAATTTTGAGTTTAATGTACTTTTTTTCTTATATAACAAGCCTTGTGACCTCGTGTTTTGCAGGGAGTGCAATGTCATACATGATTCCACTGGAATCTTGTGATGCATGACTAGGCTGTGAAATAGTACATAAATTAACTCAATACCGGCTTATGTTCATTTTTTTTCTACAATAACGACTTATGTTCATTTTTTTTTCTACACTCCATGAATATACTTTGCATCTCAAGTCTACATCAGAGGGGTCAAACAAAGTTTCAGAGTTTGATGTACCTCTTAAGTTACGATTAAAATTTAATATTAAATCGATGGTGAATATTATTTTTTTTTACTTTTTTTATATATTCATCGTAGATTTAATATCTTATGATTGAAGAGATAGACAACATGATACTATCTGCTTAAATAAGGAGCATTTCTATTAAACTCAAGAAAGTGATACTTCATATAGTTTTATCAAAAAATAAATAAATTAAGTTCAATTGATACACCTGATTGGTAGAGATGTGTCTCAATAATAACTGAAATTAATAGCCCCATATTTAATTTCTTTAGTCGTCAATTTAATTAGAAAAATATTATTATGTTTTTTATTTCGATTCTGAATTAAGCAAATATTAATAATTTTGAATATCCCCCGAGAGTGTACTCAAAAGAATGCACATATACTTTTATCTTCTTATTGCATAAATTTGTAGCAAGGACATGCCAGTGGTACGAGTTCGAATGATGAATTAACTCGTCGCTTTTCATCTCTGAATATTATTATTATTATTATTATTATATTATTATTATTATTATTATTATTATTATTATTATTATTATTATTATTATTATTATTATTATTATTATTATTTATACTTTTAGATAAAATTGTCAAGACGACCTGTGACATTATTAGATTAGTAGTGAGAGTAATTTTCAGAATTGGTACCCTAACTTTACCTAAGATTCCAAGTTGATCCCTCAACTTTTTTTTGTAACTAATTAGTCCCTCAACTATATAATCATTTCACAATTAGTTTCTTTTATATATTATAATTATATTTTGATGATGTGACAGCCACATCATTTATTTTTCATCAATTATTTATTGATGTAATAGTCACATTAATGACACACAAATGAACACTTGAGAAACAAAGAATAAAAGCAGAAATATCATTAGAAATAACATATAAACATACAAAATTACTTGATAAGAAATAGATCATATGCATTCACGATCTTATAAAAGAACTTTTACTATTTTCTTTTCACGATCTTATACGTTCACAAAAATTAAAAAATATTCTATGTTGCTTCAGTTTCTAAAGTTATAGTTATTCATGTTGGAAATAACATGTGAAGATTAATCATCTAATTATTTAGGAGATTAATTATATATTTTTTTATTATTCTAATTTTGTCATATGTATATGATTTTAATAATGATTATGTACCTTGATTATTTTAACACGAAAAATAGTAAAAAAATTAGATCATGAACATATAAGATCTATCTTTTATCAAATAATTTTGTGTGTTTATATATTATTTTTAATGATATTTTTATTTTATTCTTTTTTTAAAAGTTTATTTGTGTGTCATTGACTATGACATCAATAAATAATTGATGAAAGTAGATTATGTGGCTGCCACATCACTAAAAAATAATTATAATATATAAAATGGATCAATTGTAAAAAGATTATATAGTTGAGAGACTAATTAGTTACAAAATAAAGTTGAGGGATCAACTTGGGATCCTAGGTAAAGTTGGAGTACTATTTTTGAAAATTACTCTTAATGATACAGTAGCAAAAAAAGTTAAAAACGCTACACAAAGTGATCCAATAGCATTGGGCCCAATCAGTGAAGTCTATGGGCAATGTCGATATCCTTGAAGCCTTTTATATTCACAAATAGTATTATTTTTCCTTGTTTTTTGGGTTATAATTATAAAGAAAGATTTATTTGAAATTTCTTTGTGATATATTAATTTTTTTTTCTTATAAGGCGTGGTAAATTACTATTTAATTCCCATATCTTTTCGTTCAGACACCAATTTTTGTGTGCCGTGCATGACAATCCTTTTATCTCCATCATCCTAATTTCCTCCTCTTTTCAGTTTGACTATCTTATTTAGGGAATGAGTATTAAACTATTATAACCAAATTAAATCGGCATAATCGGTGATGCACCCTAGCTATAGTTAACGATGTCTCAAAAATATGTTTTTTTTATGCATATAAGTTGACTCCGACTTAAAAATTTTAACACAGTTGTTAGATTAGTAGTGAGAGTAATTTTCATGATCTTCTTAATATATAAAAATTTTAACACAGTTGTTAGATTTTCTCACTGTAAGTTAAAAAATGATGAAATAATTATTAAATTTGCGCACTGAGCTATGTATGGACTTCATTTAATATGACTTTTCATGAATACATGCAAACTATTTATGCAACTACTACTTAAGACTACAATTAATTTTCCATATTCCTCCTATCCGTCTACTTATTTTTAAATTGTCCCTCTACAAGGTAAAAAGTTACCACTAGAAAATATTATCCCGCTATGCGTGATTTTCAATTAAGTTTTTATATATTTTTTAAATTTTATATGCAAGAATTTTCATAATTTTTCTTCATTTACTAATAGTAGATAATGAGAAAATATTCTTGAAATTTAGTTGATCACAATTGAATAATTATAAATAGTATTGTAATTTTTTTATCCCAACTAAATAATGATTAGATACCTTGATCCGAGCTTTTAGTTACATATAAAATATAATGATATATATAGTAAAGTAATAATAAATGATACGAATGTTCAAATAAATTATATTATCTTAGTAAAAAGTAAAAAAATAAAAACTTGAAAAAAAGAGTGAAAGAATTTTGCATGAGAAAAACAAATAATACAGTAATAACTCTTCATGTTTATATAACAATTTAAAAAGTTAATAGTTTATGTTAAACTAATTATTTGGGAAACTTAATAAATTATTAAATAATACCAACTTTTTACATTTTTTATAAATTATTCAATGTGAAGGATGGCCCTCGTAAGATTGGAATTAAAATATTTAGTTCCGCAGAAGAGGAGTTGCAAATCATGAATTCAATTGATAAGCTTATAAATGAATTAAAATGATTATAAGATGGATCATTTCGTAAAATAAAAAATAAAAAATGACAATAATGAGCTTAAAATAGTGACCATGTATTCTTTGATGAAAAAATGATGTTGTAGTGAAAAGAAAAAGCTTCTCATTGTAGTTAAAAAAATATCGTTGGGCATGACTTTATATTATATAATGAAAGATATTGGATGCAGTATGTCTATATTCATTATTAATTTAATAGAAAAGAGAAAACCTATTGAAGTAAATAAAAAGCTGACAAAAAAAAGCCTCCCTTGAACCGAAAGCTTTTAGATACATCTAGAATATAATATAATATATAGTAAAATCATAATAAATAGTAATGCATGTTCAGAGAAATTAGTATAGATCAAAATAAACTTGAAAAAATAAAAATAAAATTGAAATAAAAAAAAATTGCATGAAGAAAAAAATTAATATAATAATAAATCTGAAAATATATATGATAATTTTAAAAGTCAACAATTATGTTAAACCAATAGTAAATTCCATGCATTTGAAAAGCTTAAATAAATAACCAAGTTGGTTGGCACACCTGGTTAGCAGGGGTGTGTCCCGGGTTGAGGGACCGGGAGCTAGTAGCCCCGAGTTCGAGCCCCCGAGTCGCCAATTTGGCCAGAGGAATACCTTTCCTGCTCTTCAGCCTCGACTCCGGATTAGTCAGGTGCTAGTAGCCTTAGATACCGGAGGCCCCAAATGGGTATCCAAAAAAAAAAAGAAAAACTTAAATAAATGTTAAATGTCAAGATTTTAAGATATATAGAACATTTAAAGAGAGAGAAAATAAAAATAAAGAAAATTGCATGAAATAAATAAAATAATATAATAATAACTCTTAAACTTTATATATGATAATTTGAAATATCAACAATTAATGTGAAACCAATAATAAATATCACTCATTTGGAAAGCTTAAATAAACATTAAATAATCATATTTTCATAAGGATTATGATAATTAAAAATTCAAAGAAAGCCACAATATATATAGGATTATGATAATTAAAAATTAAAAGAAAGCCACAATATATATAAGTAAATATTGGTAAAAAGGACTTAATCATGAAAAAGAAATGAAATTGGAGAAAAAAAATGCTTCCTTGATCTGAGCTTTTGAATATATATATATACAATATAATAACATAGTCTTATATTATATTTATAAAAGTAAACGAAATTGAATGGAAAAGTAATTATAAATTTGAAATAGATAGTGCAAGAATTTTTTATTAAAAAAATGAAATATAAAAATCCATGTGCAATCATTTCACAAACCTAGCAAAAGAACATAATAAAACATAGTAAAAGTCCTATTAATTTGTCATACACGACACTTGACCATTTGACAAACCATATACATGAAGAATTCAATATAGTGAACAAAGTCTCATGAGCTTTCGCTCAATATATAAAATAATATAATAATGACAATAAAGATCAATATATTAGCATAATGTCAATGTATGAATAATAATAATTAAGTCGTCATATCTAAGATTTTAATGATTTCAATATCAATTAATCGATTAATGACATGAACATATAATGACATTAGGATTCGTAATGCTTAATATCATTAACAATCGTGTTCATAGTAGACTTATCTTATTTGTTATCATTTGATGATCGAAAATTCTCTTTCTGACTTCCTTGATACGTCCCCATATAGTTGTCAACATATGAAGTCATCATCATCCAATATTAATCTGAGTCATGCTTAGTTCAATAACAATAAGGATCTTTGATCCATCAATATCGATAACGTTCCATGAACTATATAGACATGAATCATCAAATGATAATCCTATATTCAATCAATTTTAATGAGTATTTAACAATAATTGAAGATTAGGATAATCCAATGTCATTTATGGTTAGCTAAATCACATGATGCATTAACTCCCATGAATCTCTTTTTAGAAATCCACCACCATACGTTTAAGTCAATAATAATATCAAGAAAAGTCCTTCAATTCGACAGGCGCTCAATTTGATTATCCAAATGTCAATTCAGTCAATCAACACATTAATACGCTTGCATTTTAACCTATTACGATTGAGTATGTAACATATGTTCTAGGTTATCAATCAATTGACTCAAATTTAAATAATGTCAATTATAAACTAATGAATATGTGTAAGATCGATCGATCGACTATTGCTATTGGCCATCATCCGACTAGGTGGTTGGTTGAACCTAATTCAATTGACTCACCATTCTAACCACAAGGTCGGTCGAACCTACCATAAGGTCGATCGACCGACACTCGCTACTATGATCATTGAGCCTTATTTGATCTGCAGGTCGATCGATCCATGTTCGACCAACTTGCTAAGTTGTGCTCGACCGATGTGTGATTGGTCAGACCTAAACTCCATAAAGTTACCAAGAGTCAGTCGGACCTACCTTTAGGTCTGTCAATATTGTGAAATTATAAAAAAACAAAACAATGTACCTACAATTCTCTAAGTTCTCGATATCTCCAATACAATAATCAATTTTGGTTGAATACATTATCATGCACAATCAACACAATGTTCAATGTACAATAGATAATCTCTATCATATAAAAGTCATATGCTCAAGGATTCATCTCATGAATTTGGACAATATGAAAACCCAATGTATAAGTTGTCCAAACATAATTTACATTCAATGATTATGATTCATGCATTTGACACATAATACTTCATAATCACAGTTCATTGGCCTAATAGTCAAAGTAGGGATCTTTTTACATATTTTCAATTGCATTAATCTTCTTATCCCTTGCTCTTTTCCTTATATTCTCATCTCCTTGAATTCCAACATAATCTTCTCATAGCTTTAGCTACAATCCTTCTTCTCTTCCTCCTTGATTTGATGCTCTAAAAATGAAGCAAAAGTCTTAATTTCTTGTTGAAATTCTAGGGCTGAGTTTTCTATGGTTCAAAGGAGAGAAATGAGCTAGGAGAGAGAAAACATATGAGGTTTTAGATATTTGTATGGTGGGTTAGTGGGTTGAGGGTTTGACCTGCTTTTTTTTCTTTTTTTTATTTTGGGCAGGTATTCCATTTTACCCTTCTAAAAAAATCATTCTCAAATTTAAATCAATAGAGACACTTACCAAATATCTGTGGAAATCATGCTTTGGTTTCTTCTTCAAGTTCCCATGTGACTTCTTATCATTGGTGATGCTTCCATGCAACATTTATCATCGACACAACCTTGTTGCGAAAATTATGTTCATGATACTTCAAAATGTTGATATGATATTTTTCATTTGTCGAAACTCAAGGTTGTATTCTTCAATCATCAATACATGTGAGTTATCATAATTATATTTATAAAGCATAAACATATTAAACAGATTATGTATCATAGCATAAGATGGCTACAACGCCAATCTATATACCCCACGTCAACTTTCTCCAATATTTCAAATGGTCCAGTATACCTTGAACTCATTTTTTCCTTTTGGCAATAACTCCTTTTGTTGGCGAAGGATTCAATAATACTTTATCTCCAACCATAAAACTTTGCTCTTTTTTATGTTATCTGCGTAACTTTTCTGTCGACTTTGAGCAACTCTCATTCTTTCCTTTATTGTGTCAATTTTCTCGACATATTTCATCATCATTTTTGGCCCAATAAGTTTCGAGTTCACCAACTTTAGTCCAACATATTGGAGATCTACGTACATGGTCATCCATATAGTACTTCATAAGGAGTCATTCCACTGCTTGCATCATAGCTGTTATATAAGCAAATTGTATTAATGGTATATGTGCATCTTATGTTCCTTGCCAATCCAATGTGCATGCTCTCAACATGTTCTCGAACGTTTGGTTGGTCCTTACACTTTCACCATCACTTTGAGGATGAAAAACTATAATACAATTCAATCTCATTTTGAATACATCTTGAAATCCCTCTCCAAAACTTTGTGGTAAACTTTAGATCTTTATCTGATACAATAGAAATTGGAATCACGTGTAAACGAATAATCTTCTTAACATATAATTCCATTAAAACTTTTCGATAGATTGTTTAGTCTTGATGGGTTGGAACTTGGAAGTGTTTATTTTGTCAACCTATCCATAATAATTTATATGACATCATGACCATGTGTCGTTCTTGCCAAGTTTGAGACAAAATTCATAGCCAAATGCTATCATTTCCATTCCAATAACTCCAATGATCAAAACATGTTGAATCTAGGATCCCGAGAATGTTTTGAATGATCACAAATTTGTAAGTGAACTCAGCATGTACTAATGAACTTGTTTGAGCTGATTTCTGTAATAGGATATATTCAAGTTCAGTACAACGATCGACCTGAGCTAAAGGAATGGACGACCACTGCACATGTAATATATATCATGAAGAACCATATGTGTGCAGTGGGCGTCCTATGGATATAAGCAGTCGACCATTATCAGAGGAGGAGTTCATATATGCAGTAGCAAAGCACAAATGATCGACCAAAGATATGGAGAGGTCGACCAGTATTA